>JANIJH010000006.1:57493824-57505229 GCA_024520975.1 Erythroxylum areolatum | reverse complement strand
GACAAAATTTTTATTGAGTGATGTAGCACGCCACCCTCGCGGGGCACGGACTCGGATATCACCATCGATGTCGGGTTCGGGTCTTGTGGGAGTGGGGTGTTACAACGGACTTGGATATCACCTTCGATGTTAGGTTCGGGTCTTGTGGGAGTGAGGTGTTACAGAGGACGTGGCCCGTAATAGAAAACTTTGGCATACTAAGATACAAGTAGATAACCTTATGTAGAGAGGTCCTTCTGTTTTTATAATCTTTTTGAACATTTTCCTTCAATTATTGTGTCTTTTATTTAGCCTAAACATTTTTTTGCAGTACTTATTCCTTTTTTATTCCATTTATTTATTTTATATTTTATATTTTTGTATTTTTATTTTTATGTAGTTATTTGTTTATCATTTTGTCCATTGTTTGCTTTCAATCATTTTCAATAATCTTTTTTTCATATAGGTCTATTGAAAACAACATCTCTACTAGCTAGGGATAATGTTGCATACTTATGAACCTTCCCAGACCCTACATCTCAACAAGATTCTTACTGAGATGTTATTATGTTTGTTATTGTTTACTGTTATTTTAGAATTTTTATGTTAGCTTCAATTGTAGTTATAATTATCATATTTTTTATTAAATGATTATACATAAATAGAAATTGATATTTTATTTTTATTATAATAAATTATATCATTTCTATATTATATTTTTATTATTCATATAATTTTTAATTTTATTCATTATATATTAGCTTTATGACAGTTTATTATTAGTTAAACCTTCAAACCTTAAATTTCTCCTCTTACCGGTTTGATGTTTATCTCATTTCTTAAATATTAGTTGTAATAGATAAGTCTCCAATTACTTAAGGCCTATTAACATTTTGGATCCTAATTAAATTTTTATCAGCTTAAGTTTGTGGAAGAAAGGTTAATAATGATCTCTCAATTTAGACGAAAGTTTAGATATAGCTTTTATCTCTCTATTAGTTCTTAGATGCCTTTACTGGAGCATGAGGGCTTTATAATATGTATTTCATATATCTTTTTTTATTTAATTTTTATCCTTGCTGAGTCACCATGAAGCTCAAGAAATTACCTGTTGATACCTCAAATTCACTTCTAAGAGTTTATATTCATCCCAAATTTTTGCATAATTTTAAAGCAATCCTTTAGGTCCTCAATATGGTCTCCTTTGCTCCTAGTATTAATCATTGGTAATCGATTATTATACAATGTTTTTATGCTCATATTGAGTGTGTTTTATTTGTTATTTGAGAGCTTTATGTTGTTTTTGGTACTTATTTGTTTCAAGTGTAATTTCAGGTCTCAATTGTCTTTATGAACTAAATGGAGAATTTAGGGGAAATCATGGTATGAAATAGAAGAATCAGAGTTTTTCTGGGGACGCACGCCTATGTGAATATGTGCACACTTGCATGATTAATATACATAGTCATGTATAGGGACCATATAAGGGACTGTAAATATGTAAAGCTTCAAAGACATTTTTGCCCGTATGGAGATACACGCCAACATAAGTAACATATATGGTTATGTACTTTACCCGTGTAAGCTCTTATGAATCTATAAAGTCATAATTGTGAAGGGTTTTGAGATATATGGTCACTCACATGGTCATGTGACTAATCATGTATAATTTAGAAACCTTAGTTTTGCAATATAAAAGGCAACTACGAAGAGAAGATGAGAAAGAATAGGCTAGAGTTGAAAGCTACAACCAAAGTGAGAGTTAGAGATATAATTATGAACCTAGGATAAGGAAAACACAAAGATACTTCAAGAGATCTAAAAGAGAGCAGCCTTTCATCAAGGATTCAAAGGGATTTCATTATAAAAAGGGGGGATATAGATATATATGAATTCAATTCTTTATGATTATTGTATTGAATTTTTTTATGTTTGTTTCATTCTCTATGTTTAAGAACTAAGTTTTTTTGTCTAGGTCATCCCTTACTACTTAGGGCTAAGTTATAAAGAAGCTCTTTCTTAAGTGCTTTCCATTAGTCAAGACTATTAAACTGAGGAACGATATCTTCTCCTACTCCCATATTGATTCAGAGACATTATATAACATATAAGAGAGATTCAAAGAGATGTTAAGGATGTTATCGCATCATAGTTTACCATTATGGATGCAAATATAAACCTTCTACAAGAGGTTCAATCAAATGATAAGGTAAATGATACATGGAGCAACTATGGGTCATCATCATCATCATCACCCAGTCTGAAATCCCGCAATGAAGCAGGGTCTGGGGAGGTCCGATAGTACGCAGCCTTACCCCTACGTAGTAAAGAGACTGTTTCCGATGAACCCACATGCAAATGAGACAATATATGAATGATGCAAGTAACAAAAACAATACAGAAAACTTAAAATAAATGAAAATACAAGTAAAGGAGAAATAAAAGCACTAAAGAAAACTGATAAGAACACTAATAACCAAAAATAGTAAAACCACAAAACTAGGGGTTAGACAACGCAATAAAATAATAGTAAAAAATCATAAATATATAAGAATAATATAAATAAATAAATAAAATTAGGTAATTACTTAATTAAAAATACACGAAATTATTAATAGGAAAAAAGGGTGATATGGCTAATAATAAAAGCTAACTAAGGAGATTGTAAAGACGTTTAGAAGAAAGATTGCATGAAAACTAAGGCCTGACTGAAAAGTGCATTAAAAAAAATGCATGCTATAGGACGCGGACTAAGAAGGTTACCACGTTAGCCGAAACGTACACTGCCAGAGAGAAACCAAAAAAGAGCAAAACTAGAAGAGTTGCTAAAGCGTACAGAGGTTGTGAATGTGAAGGAGAAGCTTGTTAGTGTAAGAAAGGAACACCAAGGTAACGACGAGAGAACGAAAGAACTTAAGAAGCATTAAACGGTGGCAAAAATGCGTGGTACCAACGGTAAAACAAAAAGAGAAGCTGACAGTTGCGTGTAGACAATGTCAAGGTGTCAGGAACGAGACATAGGATATGATGTGAGTTGCTAGGAGATCTGGATGTGGGAGAGCGCTCATCGACTGCTGTGCCTGCAGACCTACGTTCCCCCTCCCCTCCCATGAGCTGCATGACTTAGCTTTTACTACGACTTTCTAGGACAAAATCGCTAGTATCGATAAAACTACTGTCGCTTCACCACCGACTACGGCACCATCCCCTTCCCCAGCAAGGCAGAGTGGAATGTTCTAAAAAGGTAGCTTTCCTGCATGCAAGAGTTCGTGCGAAAACTGCATCTCACAAACTGCTTCCCTCGGCCAAATCGGATACCTCGCCAACGTTGGCACAAAAATATGCAGAGAAACGAACTGCCTCGTTAGAAACCTAGAGCTTGCTTAGAAACGTGATCAGGGTTATCTAAAAGAACCTCTTCGATGAATGACAGGCCGAGCAAATCTCGACCACGTAGCCGTCTAAAAGAACTATACAAAACATGTGAACTATTCTGTAGCCATGCAGAAACGTGCTCCCACGTTAGGACCCATAACCCAGATTTGCAGGTGGTCAAGACTAAATGGCCATAACAACCGGTAAACATGGATACACAGACTCGGATGGTACCCAGCCACAACTAAGAAATGGAAACGATGAGAGACAATACCCACAAAATAATTGCAATAAGAGTAAATACCACAGCATGCACATCATAAGAATTGCACTGGCATAAACGGAAGCACAAAACAACTAGAAAGACAGCTGGCCCTTGCCACCCCTTATCCCCAGAAATGGATGTGCCACTCAGGTAGATGGCCAAGGACTATGACATTTATCAACAGTCATTTAGCTCACCCAAAAGAAAGAAAAGAAAGCTTATCGTTACATACCTTATGATGTGAAGTCACCGTTGATGTAATGCAGCTTGTCCTAAACCAACTGAAGAGTGGAAAATGGAAAAGGGCAGAAACAACACTACCTGATGGGAACATGCCATGCACTCGTCGGACCCGACGGAAACAAATGCCATAGTAGGAAGCAGTGGCGGTAGAGTGCTCACTCTCACCACTAGACATGGCCAATGTCTTCGAGCTACAAGAGGAGGAGGACGACGATGTTTCATGCATCTTCTTCTTCCTTTGGGTGGACCAGCTTCTAGTTGGTTCCATTCTCACCAAGACATTGATAATGCCATTCCGACCATCTTTCGCATCTCGTAACCTGTAACTCAAAAAGCTCAAGTAACGCTCCAGTAAACACCTTCCCATGAAGTCCGTCCCTAGTATTCTCACCATTAGGTTAAGCTATGTCAATTTTCCAAAATTAGATACACCAACGAGGGTGTATAAACTGGGCAAAAAATTGGTTTCACTGCCAAACAAGAGGGCAACTTGACAAAGCCAAGAAAGAATAATCATCATAATGGGCATATCAAAGATGGGTTCTGGTTGTTGTGCTTGACTCTGTTTAGCATTATTGTTTTAAGTGATGTGAAGGTAGAGGTGGAGGCTAGAAATCTTGACGTCGACACTTGCAAGTGTTCTGGATATACGCTTCCTGGGTGTTACAAACCCGGCGAAGACATTGGCCCTCCTAAACCTGCTAACGACTATAATCGCAGCTGCTTACCCTACCATCAATGCCACAGCTAGTCAATGATGCTACATTGTTTGGCCAGAGTTCATGATCTATTCGTATGATAAATAGTGTATACAGATATATGATTATGAACATTGTGTAAGATTGTAATCTTATGACAATACAGATATATGCTACATTGTTTGGTCGGAATGTATGTATTCGCATAAATTAGTAAACAACAGCTCCACAGAGAGAGAGATCTTGAAGAAATGCATGATTGAAAAATCTCCAAAACCGGACAGACATACTCCGGAGTGGATATATGAATCAAAACACAAAAACTTTACTCTAGTGGCGGATTAATCTGATAACTTACAGGTCTTCCAGGGTATTTTGAATAATAAAATACTAGAAGCAACTCAGGACTTTATTAAAGATGTGGCTATGAACAATTATCAGTAATGCTCCTCCCGAGCAAAACTTAGCAAGCCAGCAAAAGTATATGACATTGATGTGGTTACAGTATTGGTGAACTAGGTTGAAGCGTTGAGTAGAAAGATCGACTAATTAACTATAAATCCTAAACTACTCCAAATTGTATAGTGTGATGTGTATGATCTAGGACATTCAAGTCAAGAATATCAAGTAGTACAACCGAAGCATGTGGATTACATTCTAGGATGGATATATCACCCAAATTTTTCTTAGGGGAATTATAAGCAAATAAGGACTAACCCTCCATCTGATTCCAGCTGAGCCACCTCAAGAAAAGAAGTTGAGCTTAGAGGATATCATGTCTAGAATTCTTCAACATTAAGAGATAAGATTTCAGTCCATAGAGGCATCGTCAAAGAGTCAAAAGGCTTCTATACTTAACTTGGAAATATAGACCATTCAACTTGCCAAGTTAATTTCCAAAGACCACAAAGAAGTTTGCCTAGTATTATAGGGACAAATCCTAAAGAGCATATGAAGGAAATGACCTTTAGGAGCGGAAAGGAAATATAAGTGGACAACAAGACCTAAGATGTAGAGGAGAATAAGGAAAAGAGTCGAGGAAAAGCTAAAGATGTAGAGTACCCTCTGAGAGTTAAGGAATGCCAACCTACCTCCTATAACCTCCTCAATTGAAGAAAGATCGTATGAATAATTAGTTTAGTAAATTCCTTGAACTTTTCATGCAACTTCACATTAACTTACCTTTTGTTAAGGCTCTTTCACAAATGCCAAAGTATGTAAAATTTCTGAAAGATTTGATATCTAATAGGAGGAAGTTGGAGGAACTAGCTATTTTCTAATTGAGTGTGGAATGAGTGACAATTCTACAAAATAAATTACCTAAGAAGCTTAAAGATCTAGGAAGTTTTACTATCCCTTATTTAATTGGTAGTTTGCTTTTTCTGATTTAAGGGTTAATGTAAATCTAATGGCCTATAAATTGTTCAAGAAACTAGGATTAAGGGAAACAAAACCTGTTAGGATGAGCATTCAATTGGCCGGTAGATCTATTAAATATCTTAGGGGTATTATTAAAGATGTACTCATTAAGGTGATAAGTAAAAATTATAAAATATTTTACACCTCTATTTTATATTGTTTGAAATTATACTATTATTAACTAAAATTGTTTAGTTCCATATTTGATTTCTAAAAGGGTTTTAAATTGTACTAAATATTTTCTTAGAGGCTTGGTAGACTTAAAGAAACAAATCTAGAAGAAAATATGACCCAAAATGAAGTTTAGCCCAGAAGTTCAATCCAAAAACAAAGCAAAAAAGAAGCCCACTAGTAAAAAAAGTAGTAGCCCAGTAGACAACACAAAACACAGCTACTGGGAGAAGTAAAATGACACTACTGTAGGAGATAAAAAACACAACAGTACACTAGTATCTAAAATTGAAGGGGATAAAACCGAACAAGTAAAATGCATAACAACACTTTAGTCTCTAAAATACAGAGGAGAAAACTAGATAAGGCAGTAAAACGATAACAACAGAGGATAAAAACGCAGCATCCAATAAAGTAACAAAATGCAATGTAAAAGATAAAACCAAGAAGCTAGAAAATGCAATGTAGCAGAGAGGCAATAAAATGCAGGACAAAAGAGCAAAATGTAGCAGTGAGGAAGAGACCAAAATGGCATAGCAAATGCAAAAACAAAAAGAGTAAAGTGCAAAAGCAATAAAGAGAATGAAACACAGAAGCAGATAAACATATAACAACACTAAAACCCAGCAACGTCTTCATGTTAAAATTCTACTTGAAAATCCATTAGATAAGAGGAAATCTCCAAATTTGATAAGAGCAAATCAATGAAAAATCCAGCAACGTACAATTATGGGGTGTGTTTCGTGAGGCAATAAGAAGGCAGCTGTAGGAAAGAGAAAGGTGAGCAAGCATCCTATGTGAGGAAGGGAGCCATCCGAGAGGTTAAGCACACTTTCAAGGTGGGTTAAAGCAAGGAGTTGTTCTAAGGAGTGATTAAGGATGATAGGGAACCAATTCCCACTTGTCTTGAGCTAGTTCAAGGTTGGTGGAGCGATTTTTCAAACTTTAAAAGGGCTGGTCCAGGCTTTGAAATTAGAGCACATCAATAAGTTTTCTTAATCCTTTATTCTCCTAGTTTTTGATTTCCAAAGCTTAGTTATGATTAATTGTTGAATTCTAGTTTAGACATGCTTTTTTGAGTATTTGGGATATTATTTTGATTCAATTAAATTGATTACCAAGTGGATTTAACATCAATAAAATTACCTGGATTTTGTATCATATTTATTCATGTTCTTATTTGATTAGAGATTCTGTGATACTTAACATGGATAAAGACATTGAGGTATCTTTCATTCTAAGTCAACCATTCATAGCCATAGCTAAACCATTATTGATGTCAGTGATCGCGAAATAGTCCTTAAAGTGGTAGAAGAAGAAGTCACCTTTAGAATCTATATATAGGAGGATGTCTTTTCGGATGTGCAATGCACTTGCTACATTTTAGAGGGGCATAATGACCATATTTGAAGAGCTAGTCAAAGATATAATAGAGGTATTTATAGATAACTTTTCTATTTTTTGGTGATTCTTTCGATACATGCCTCCACAAAACAGAGAATAATTTTAGGCTATAAAATTTCTTCCAAGGGTGTTAAGGTATATAAGGCGACAATTGAAACTATAGAGAAGCTACAAACCTTGTTTTGATTAAGGCTATTAGAAGTTTTTTAGATCATACGAGCATTTATAAAAGGTTTTTAAGGACTTCTAAAAAATTGCTAAGCCTTTAACCAAGTTATTGGAGAAGGATACACCTTTTAACTTTACTTAAGAATGTTTAGATACCTTTAACATTCTTAAAGAAAAGTTAAAAAATGCCTCGATTGTGCATGCACTAGATTGGAATTTACCTTTTTGAGATAATTGAGTGATGTGATTGATTTTGTAGTAGGTGTAGTACTTGGACATCTAAAGGATAAGCATTTCTAACTAATTTACTATATTAGCAAGGCTTTGATAGATGCCTATTTGAATTATGCTATGACAAATAAAGAACTGCTAGCAATGGTTTTTATGTTTAGGTTATTTATATTGATGATTCATTCCCAGAAAAGCACCTTTATAATTTAAAGGGGACAAGTGAGTTTGAAACTCCTTGATTTGCAAATATTGCAAACTATCTAGTGACTAAAATCTTATTAAAATGTCTTTCATATTAGTAAAATAAGAAATTCTTTACTGATTCAAAAGAGTATTTTTTAGAAGATCTGTATTTATTTTGTATTTGTACAAATCAAGTAGTGAGAAGATTGGGTCTCACTCTAAGGGGTGGAAGATCTTAAGACATTACCATGATGGACCTACCAGAGGGCATTATAACATAAATAAGACAACTCAGAAGATCTTTAACTCAAGTTTTTATTAGCCTCTAATTTTTTGGGATGCCTAAAGGTATGCAGCTTTATGTGGTAGATACTAACAACCAGGTAATATCTCTCACTAGGATGAGATGTCTCAATATTTCATTATTGTTTGTGAAATATTTGATATTTGTGGTATTGATTTCATAGGATGATTTCTAGCTTCATTCGGTAATAAATACATCCTAGTAATTGCTAGCTATTTATAAATGGGTGGAAGCTTAATCTTTACCCACAAATGATGCTAAGGCTATTGTAATATTCTTGAGAAAATTATTTTCTCATTTTGGCACACCTAGAGCAATTATAAGTGATAAAGGCACACTTTTTTTGTAATGTACAATTAAAAAAGGTACATAAAAAGTATGAAAACACTCATAGAATTATCAACCCATATCACCCTCAAACTAATGGCCAAGTTGAGGTACCTAATAGGTATCTAAAATGAATTTTAGAAAAAACTGTAGAGCACTAGTGGAGAAATTGGTCAATTAGTTAGATGATGCTTTATAGCCTATAGAACGACATACAAGACACTGATTAGCACCAAACTTATAAGCTTGCCTATGGGAAAGCATATCATTTAACTGTGGAATTAAACATAAGGTATGTTGGGCCATTACGCTTATGAATTTTGATCTTTAGCTTGCATAAGAAAAGAGGAAGTTATAATTAGAAGAATGGGCATTAGTTAAAATTATGCCTCATGGGTGATCTTGATATTAATACAATGGATATTAATTTAACCAAGTCACCTTAAAGCATATTAGGTACATCAAGAGAATTTTCTTTGAGTTGATTATGATAATTTGTTTATTTTTTAGCTTTAGTGTAGTATTTGAGCTCTTTTCGATGTGTTTAATATTAGGTTATAAAACATCTTCATTTGATTATGCCTATTTTGTGTTTTTTTTGGCATATTATGTTTATTCTTGTGACTTTGAATGAATTTTTTTAATATTTTAAAGGATTTTTAAGTATACAAGGCCATGTATCAAATTTTATTTCATTATATTTTACATGATACAGTGACCTAGACGGTCACTAGACATGATCATGTATATTTCAAAAGCTCTTAAAAATTTTTCCCACACATTTACAGTGATGTACATGAGCGTAGGACATGCCCCTGTATCTCAAATTACCAAAAATGTGTTACAACACATGCTCATGTCAAAAGTTGCACATGTACAGGGACTTACATGGCCACACATATGGTCGTGTATATGAATATATAAGTATGCAAAAAGTTACATGCCTATGTTTGAAGTCACACATGCATAATGACTTATATAATGCAAGTCCATGACACATATTTAAAAACCTTATTTTCATTTTTTTATCTCATTTTTCTCTCCCTCTTTCGCTACCCATCTATTGAGCCTCTCAATTCCCCAGCTTTACCTAACAATTTTTGGGTGATTTTGCAATACACAAGCAAGTTTTTGTTCCTTGCTATGCAAATTAAAAACTTGGAAATTATGATATTTTTGTATATTTTATGGTTTTTCATCCTTAAAATGCTAGGGTTACACAGTTTTTGCATCTTAAGTTGATTTCACCTGATCTTGTGTTTGATTTTCAATTACAATTTGAGTTTCATCTTTTTCCATATGAATTACTGGATTAATTTGATGAGATTTTATTTGGGTTATGAGAATTTTGCTCACCATATGATGAATTTTGTTGATTTTTGTTAGATTGGGTTTTATTTTTTATTTTTTAGTAATTAGATGTTATTTCCTAGTTCAATTCATTTCAATTTATTATTTTGCATGAATTAGGTTTTATTTTTATTTAGTATAGGTTTAATTGTTAAATTGTGTAATTGTACATTCAATTTTAGGAATTGCATAAGTAATTGCATATTTAGATTAATTTTATTGGGTAATTGGATTTTAAATTTTTATAAGTCTAAAATTTTAATTATTTGGTTAATTACATTATTTTTTAGTTTAATTTAATTTTTAATTATATGTTCTCTCAATTTCATAATGTAGTGAGCATACGAATTAAGTGTGGGGAAAAGTTGTTTGTTCGTATTACAATTTGTTATTTTCTCATATTTTAATTTAGTTTCAGGTACAATGATGAGAAGGAAAGAATTTGCACAATATCAAAGAGTATAGGAGGTACTAAGGAAAAGATAGATAGTAGAAGGGGTCATCTAAAGACTCGAATGTAACTCACTCATCACTAGGACGATTGATTACAACATACCCACTGAAGTGACTTAAGATACTACTCTTCAATGTCGGGGCCCGTAAGGAGTAGTTTTAGTGACTTATGAATAAGAGATTGGGACTGATAAATGCTTTGATCGAAAGGTGATGGAGCAAATCGACTTGACCCAGTATGTTAAAGATTTAATAAGCATTAGATCGTGATTTTGATTCTTCGAGATCATCCCCAAAGGGTGATCAATTAGTGACAATTTACAAAATCATTGCCAAAGGTTGATCTTTAGCTAATTTTTTTTTGCTATGATTTGAAAATCATAGCTAAAGCTCAACTAATCGTAACCAAAGGATCACCATGAAAATCGTCACCAAAAGGTGACCCTTTGGTGAAGTTTTTCAAATTCGTTGCCATAGGGTGATCCTTTGACAATGATATTTGTGACTAAAATCATAGAAAAAAAGTAGCTGAAGGTTAACCTTATTGTAGTGACAATAGATCAAAGTGAAAATATGAGACCTACTAATTACAAGGGATGAGCTTATATTAACTAATATTAATTAACCCTATTCGAAAGACATATAGAACTCTTTCTTGGGTGAAAAAAATCGTTTTTTTTATCAACTTAAAAATTTTTAATTCAGCTCTACGTGATTGTTATTAATCGTGCAACCAGCCAATCTACCACTTCTCAAATAGAGCATATAGAAAGATGCTTCAATTAAGTGATCATGATGTATCCTAATATAGGCTTGTGTGGAACAAACATATGAT
>JANIJH010000006.1:57452121-57468984 GCA_024520975.1 Erythroxylum areolatum | reverse complement strand
AGGTTTAAGAAATAAGTTTTTGAAAAATTTGCTAAATGGCAAATGTTTTGAAAAATGATTTTGCTTATTTTTCAATTTATGAATATGTTATCCATGAGCTATTTCAGCTCACCCCTCCCCCCTTTCATCCCCTTCTCCAAGTTTTCGAGCGGGAGATCGGATGAAAGAATGCCAAGACGTGTTATTCGATTTTGTATCGTTTGTATGTGTAAATTGGAATTTTTGTATCGGTTTGTATAAGACTGGATTTGCCCATTATTGTATTACAAGTATTACTGCGGGATGTATATGAATTCTGGAATTGGGCATTGACTTGAGTTATGAATTGTATATGATTATAATTGGTTTAGGTCTTAGATTTGATTTATAAAATGGTTTATGGAATTGAGATATGATTGTTGATTTGGCTATGGATGTGATGAATTATGAAATGGTGTTTATAAAAGAGTGTGATGTATTGTAATTCTGAAAATATTGGATTTGAGATGGATGATTTCTAATATGGGAAGTACTAGATATAGGTTTGTGTTTGTGTATGCTGAGATCCCGGATAGAGGGTCCGGTGGACTTTGATGTTTGTGTGATTGTTTGGGGAATTTAAGAAGTGTATTTTTGCCATTCGCAGGTTTTGGGTTTTTACAAATGCAACCGTTGTGCTGCCAAAATTTCGTTAGATAATAAGTTGAAAAGGAATAAAAATAAGAATTAGATGTTTAAAAGATGGTTTATGGGATTTAGAATATTGATAAGAAGATTTCTATGATTTAAGATGTTATGAATGAGATCAACTAAAGATGCATGAAATGAAAAAAAAAGAAAGGGATAAGAAAAAAAAAATTTATACCGGATTTGGAATGTCTTAAGGTTTCCAACGCGATCGTTTTTTTAAGATTCATGCTTCGGATGTCGGAAATTCGTATTCGATTTGCTTTCGTTTGCTTTGATCCGTTTGTTTATTCGCTTTCTGATTTCGTTTCCGTATTTTGTGCTTCGTTTTCTGTTTCCGCTTCGTATTCGTATCCGTTTGATTCGATTCGATTAGTTCCGATTCGTTCTCCGTTCTTCGCTTTGCTTCCGATAGTTTTCCGTTCCGCTTTTCCGGTTAGGATCCAGTTTTCGGATCGGGTCCCAACATAAATTGAGTCATTTACGTGATAAGAATGATCACAAAAAAATGACCCGAAGGTTGGGGCTTTTAGAAGAGTTTGAGTAATTAGAATTTATCTTAGTGAGTATGATATATATGGGTCCTCCAATTGTATTCATATTGAATGGGAATGTTTGTCATTGATAAAGGGACTCAAGGAAGGCAAGAGGATCAAAGGGTAAGGTACCTTTGAACAAGTCTTTAAGAAAGGAAATCAAGGTAGGTTTCATGTTTATAATTGAATAATAAGCTATTAAAGTTTTTCCAAATCAAGAAAACAAAATGATTTCAATTAATTCATATATTGCTTTTAAACGATTTAAAGAATTTGCTTATGTGTGTATATGTTTAATTGATTGGATTTGAATTATTGTGAATGTGGAAAAATGCTTGTGTATTGTATTTTAACTTGGTTGATAATGAATTATGGTGATTATTGAAAATGCATTGAGATTTATGAATTAAGATCAAGTTATGCCACTGAAACATATCATGGCATTTTGTATGAATGAAAAGATAGAAAAGCTCGAAAGTATGAGCATTTGATAAAATGATTTGAGCATGATTATGTGCTTCTGCTTGGGCGAGAGTGGAACCATCTTGTTCGTCACATGCACGTTGACAAGAGCCTTCTCCCAGCTGCCCGCTTATGGCATATAAGCTCTAAAAAGGACTCATTCTGTTCATGGTGTAAACTTCGATTTCACCATTCTATTTCCATGGAACCCTTAAGCCATTTGATTGTGCATTGCATCTTTTCATAGTCATGAATGGTGCATAATTGAGTGTTGTGTGATGATATTTAAAACTATAAGTTTGAGTTAAGATTGTGAATTTGTTTGAAAATTTGAGAACTATGTGCTTTATAAATTTTCTATGACAAATGACACATTTCAATGATTTTGCTTATTCCTCGTTATAAACTTGTTACCCACGAGCTTTTAAGCTCACCCCCCTTCTGTCCCATCTTTAGGTGAAGAAAATGAGATCAGGTGATCAAGAGCCTAAGGGAACTTCCAAAATTTTGTTAATTGTATTTTGTATTAAGCCAATGGTGTGGCTTTTGATATGTAAATAAAGTTTTTCAAATTCTGTTGCTTTAGAAATGAAATGATAGATTGAAGTAGTTCGATTATGTATGCTCATATTGACTTCTGCGTATATAGTTGAGTTGGAGTAATAAGTTTTTTTTTATATGTTTGATTGTCATGGGGCACACTACCCTTGTGGGATGATGCCTAATAAGGGTTCATAGAAATAACCTTATGGGATAATATGCTCAGGCTTCATGTTTTGGCAAGAATTGGGTTCCGGCAACGACGCCCTACAATTATAATGTACCTATTCTTTAATACTGCAAGCATTCTAACTTCTTGATAGATAACTGCAATTTGTGAGCTAATTTTTTGGAGAAATGGACATAATAATAATATGTCATCGATCCTATTCTTATTAAATAGATGGGAGATGTTTACCTCACATCTCGTATAACTGATTCAAGATGCCAATATTTTTTTCCAATCTACTTCATTAAGTTTCTCACTAATTAGACTCACCAAATGTAGCCTAAAATAAAATTTCTCATCAAACTTCATAAAAAGTACCCAACTCATTGTATAAGTGAGATTACACTTTCATGGCATTTAACATAAGTACATCTATAACAATTTTTATGTGAGAGCTAGAGATGAATAATAGTATCTTCATCACGTTTCACCTTAAAAGGCCACCTTACCTTAACATTAACACCTAGTAAAAATAGGCAAAGCTTATTCTAATTAGGTAAAGATTACCTTTAGAGAATTTTTCAAGTCCTTCGTCAAATTTTTTAAAAAGCTTTTGCAATCCACGTACCTCTTTTTACTCTATGCTTAAAGTCATCTTTAAATGGTCCCAACCCAAATTAATTCTCAATGTAGGAATCTTTTCTATGTCTTGCCCAATGTTTGTCATCTTTGAGTCATCATCAGTCAAAACTAAAAAGGTTCTAAATCTGTTTTTGAACTAAGTTACATTTTAAAAGAAAATAGGCATAAATAAGATCGCTAATGGATGTCAAGATAGTATCAAATATTAAAAAGGTTGGTACTTAAGAGAAGTGAAAGAGATAACTTACTACAGAAATTATCCTTAGGGAATTCTTCAAGATAGGAATATTATGCCTTGCCAAAAACCACAAAGATTTTGAATCCATGCTGTAGCAAAAATTATAAAAGCATATCATATCAAATTTACATTTTTAATGGAAAATATTATCAAAATTGGTTGAGGATGTTGACAAACTTACCATTTGGTATCTATTGATGAGATTAGCATTTGATTCGAAAAATCGAAAACAAATGATGTTTTCTTATAAAATCTGACAATTATCAAAGTTAAATGGCTATAAAAGAATAACTTGATCAAAACAAAAACAATTACGGTGGAATTACACACAAGGGATTTCATTGTTTCAGTAATTCAAGCTCAAACAAGCATAGGAAATAGACCCCAGCAACTCAAATGTCCTTTACTCAAACATCTCTTTGCTTCATCTCACGCGCTTCCTGACACTCATCAAAGTAAATTTTATATTGAATCCAAAAAGTTTGATAACTTTGTTTATTCCTCTTCGCCTTATTTTACACTAATTATATCATATATTATATAATCTTTGAAAGAATAAAAGAAACATACCTAATATGTTGTCAAATAATATGAGTTTATTTTTTTACCATGAAACCTAATACATAATGATTCTTATATTTTTTAAATCATCCAAGGAAAAATAGATAAAGACAATGTAATTAACTAGAGACAACCATTGAAAACAAATAATCATCAAAAGCATACATGAACAGTTAGTTGATAATCAGTAATATGTCCAATATCATATGCTGGACCCCGCTTCCGGAGCCCAACATTTGGAGTTATTAAACTGAAACAGTATTTGTCCTTAACCATATTGCACCTGTTTTGGGACAATTAGCATAAATTTCTCTATAGATATCAGATTAAGGTGTTCTTTAGATGGTTCGAAAGAAGACTTCAAGATATACAACTTTCATGAAGATCTTGAAGACAAATTCTATCATCTACAGGGTCAAAAGTGGACCAGAAGGTAGGATTAAATGAACCCAGACAAAGGGTCAGACAAATTGGAAAAATGGTAATAACTTTCTCTAGAGAACTCAGATTAAGGTTTTCTTTAGATGGTTTAAAAGAGAACTTCGAGATATATAACTTTCATGAAGACTTCAAAGACAAATTCGATCATCTACATGGTCAAAAATGGGACTAGATGAACCCAGATGAAGGGTTAGATTAATTGGAAAATGGTTATAACTTTCTCTAGAAAACTTGGATTAAGGTATGCTTTAGATGGATTGAAAGAGGACTTCAAGATCTACAACTTTCATGAAGACATCAAAGACAAATTCGATCATATATATAAATTGGTCTACATGAAATTATTATGAGTTAGTGTTACTGATAAAAGGATGTTTCAGATCCATAATGTGTGATATGTGAGTATGCTAAGAAATATTAATATGATCTGACAAAGATGTATTGTCAGCACATGAAGTGAAAATGGTGAGTAATCTAAGATATATATATTAAGGAACTAGTTAATAAAGAAAATAATTAAATAAGTGATTGATATACCGAGTGATTCCATTGACTTTAGTCAAGTGGAAGAAAGTATTCGATTGATGACAGTTAAATGGGAGACAGAGGAGACATTATCCCCACCTGTTCAAGCAAACAGGCAAAAATTTTGAGGACGAAATTTCTTTAAGGAGGGGAGGGTTGTAACATCCCATTACTTGAGAGAAGGTTAGAATAGTAAATATGAGTGACCAATGAGAACTTAGAAAAGCATTTTCATGCTCATGCATAAGATGACATACACATACAAATGAATAGTGAAAATTTCTAGACATGAAAATAATTGAGAGAAAGTGAGAAGGATTTTTTTCTATTGAAAAGAATCAATACTTATTTCTTTACTTATGTATCAATTGTATCAATTTTTATTTTCTTATATCAGAAAATTTTCGATTCAAATTCAAATCCAAGAATCCTTCATGAATTCATAGTCAATAGTTAATGGTTCCAATTTGCCTTAGGATTTTTGCTTTTGTCACTAAAAATTCATATTTGCATTTTTATTTCAGCATTCATGAATAATTCTAAGTATAATTGGATTGATTTGTATATTTTTGAGAATTATGAATGTTTTTACATTAGAAATTTTTGGTGATTTTAGGATGTATTTTTGAAAATTGTAGAGAATTATGGAAATTTATGAAAAATAGTAAAAAGAAATTAAAAGATGATTTGAAGATATTTGGATTGTAAAGATAGAATTAATGGAGCTAGTTTCAAAAGAAACTAAGTTAGAGGTTAAACATCAGGAAAGTGACAAGTGTCACTGACTAAGAGATTTTTAGAACCTTGTAAAAAGTAAGTTATATGAATCTGAGAGTTAAAAAGACAAGTGCTAAGTCTAAGTGACTTTTTCCAGCCACCTTCTTCGAATTTTCTTTCCAAACACAAAGTTTTTTATCAAAATCCTTTAGAGGGATTTCTTTGTTTTTCTTCATCCTACAACTCTACCATCACTACTATTTATTCTTCCCCCTAAGAAAAACCAGAAGCTGGTTATTTTGCACAGTAAACACGTAAGTTTTGCATGGAGTTAGGGCTTGAAGATAGTTGAAGATTTTGGAATCTTTAACAAGTATTGAGAAAATCCTTTAGAGTGTTGAATTTATGAAATGAATTTGATGAATTCACTGTCATCTGCATGAACATGGGATTTACGTGTTTATATTCATGAGTACTGTGTCAATGGGATGAAAATATGGATAAAGTGTTATTTTAGTTTTGATGGATTTTTAGTGATCAGGTGATGTGGAAATGAATTTTGGAGTTCGAAATAGCAATAAAATGGTGTATGCAGTAAGTGTAGAAAATTAAGAGGTGAAAAGGTGATATACTCTATTTTTGGTTTTTCTTCATTGTGCATGTAAATATATATATGCATGTGTATACGTGAGTGGATGAGTTTCTTAGAGATGAAAAAAAAAATGGTGTTTGAGTTGAATGGAAGTTGTAAAATGATGGTTTGAGATGAGAATGAGTGTAAAAATGACGGTTGAGAGGAAACATGGAGATTGAGAATGAAAGTTGAAAATGTAGAAAAGTAATAGAGTATGAATGGGATGAATATGAATTTTTGGTTTTTGATTAAACTTGCATATTTTGGAGTAGTATGCATTTATGATAAATGATTTTAATGAAATGGAGTGGAATTGACTAGAATAAAAATAGAAGTGTTGGATTTTTTTTTAAAAAAATGGAAGCTTGAAAAAATTCTGGGAATGAATACTAATAGTGATGAATTTTTGAGCTGAAACTTCCGTGAATTTTCTGTATTTATCTAGATGTATTTTGACAAAATAATCTTCATGAAAGTTGTATATCTTTCTCTTAGCTTTCTATTGATGTAAAGTTTGTAAATTTTGGAGTTCTGTATCAAAAGTTATGGGGTTTAGAAGTTGAGATGTCGGTGAGGAAGAAGAAGTGGAAAAGTACCGTTGTGCAAAAGCACGACGGTGACTTTTAAGATTTTAGGCCAAAAGCACTGTCTTGCAAAAGCATGACAGTGACTTTGAGGGTTAGCCAAAAAGTACCATCGTGCAAAAGCATGACAGTGACTTTGGGGAGTTTAAGCAAATGCACGATAGCGACTTTGAAGGTTTTAGAGGTGATGACCATTCGATAGTGTTTTGATCATAATTTCTTCTCTAGACCTCCAAATGACTTGATTCTTGAACCAATAGATTTGTAAGACATTTTTCTACCTAAAAATAAACATTGGTAGCATTCTTAAATGAATTGAGGAAGTTTGAGTGAAAAAAGTGGGACGGGTACAATGAGTATGCTCTTGAATAATATGAACTGATGTTCTTTCACTGACCATACCTCAGTATTTTGATTATATCTAGACCTATAGGATTCCAAATGAGATGATTTTTTGATTTGAAGTAAACTAGACAAATAGGGCTACAAATCATATGAAAAAGTAGAATTGTGATTCAGTCTCTAAGATGTTGAATTTTTGGATGGAATTTGTGTTTAGTACACTATTTTTGAATATAAACAGCCCGATAATGTTTGAAGTATATCTTCCAAATTACTGAACCAAATTGAGTGATTTTGGTACCAAATGGAAAGATAAGAAATAGAGGAACACTTTTGTAGAAGAGAGTATGACCAAATTACATTAGTTTCACTTTCTAATTGAATATGAACAGTAGACCCAAAGGTCTGAAATTTTGGAGAATTTATAAGAAGAAATGAGAGTTTTGATGATGAGTGATCATGTAATGACGGAATAACATTACTGAGTGAATTGTTGGTATTAAAGCACCAAAAACATGTGTTTAATGGAGATGAAGTGGTCCATATGATTAAAGTTGTGATTCAAAAAGAGAAGTAAAGTGTATGTAGTGGAAATGAACGAGAAATGAGTTCTTATGAAAACAATTGATGCGGGAAAAAATGATAATGTGATAAAGTGGGAAATTTGATAATATACATGGGATTGTTATGAACATGTATCGTACATATTCCATATACACATATGTGCATAAATGAATGCTTATAATTCTGCAAAATTATTAATGTGTGTATTGCATAAATGGGTTGTACAGGTTAAAAGTCCGCATTCAGGCGTTTCCAGAATTTAGAAGCAAATGCTAATATGGAGTGTACTATGAGTAGACCAAGATGGTTTCACTTTATTGTTTGTCATTTGAATTTTGTATTAGTTTAATACTGAATCATTATGTTAATGTGATCGATTGTGTTGGTTTTTGGACAGAAGGTCCGATGAATGTGATGTATGAATGAAATATTGAAGTGCTCATTAAATGTGAATTGGATGAACTAAGTGTACGTAATTAGATTGTTAAATGTGTTCTGAAAGTGCATTTGCATATGAATGAAAGTGCAAATTCTCAACTTAATATTGAATGCCGGACTAAGATCCGATAATATGGGAAAGTGATTGAATGAGATTATGTAAATGTGACTGATACATTTCATTTCATGAATGCATGAAACATAATGACTGTTGTGACCAAAGTAGTCACCGATCAGAGCTTAAAGCTCAACGAGTGAAAATGAGCTTCGAGCTCAAAAGTAAATCAGAGCCTCAGGCTCAACGTTTAATGAGCCCTGTATCCCCAAGCGGATAAGGGACAGTTATTAATGAGCCCTACATGGGATAATTTAGGCACTCGGTCACAACAAAATAACAAATGAAAAGTTGGTCTCATGTGCACTGCATATACATAATATGAGTGATTATATCTATTGAATGTGAAGTGTAAAATGTTGTGAATGTGATTATTTGTTATGTGGCTGGGTGAGCCATTGATGATGGTCACTCATTGAGTTTGCAAAACTTACCCAAAATTTAAAAATATTTTTCAGGATTCAGAAGAATACCCTGTTAAGCAAATGAGAGTACACTTACTACAACATGCAAGTAAGAGATAAAGGTCGGGATCAGTTGATATCGCCATTTGTATTTTCCTATTTTTGTATAAATTTGTATATTCATAAATGATTGTACAAATGTGTTTACGTTGTAATGTAAAGACATTATGTTGAAGTGTTTTGTTTTTATAATGGGCCCCAAGTGATTAGTAAATCTCTGATGAGTTGTGTAACTGAAAATGTTTATGAATGAAATAAAGCAAGCTCAAATTAATATCTAATTTTCGCGCATTTGGATGAAAAAAATTATACTGAGTTTTTGACTGGCTAAATGATCTAGTACGCCATCCTCGCGGGACATGGACCCGAATATCACCCATCGATGTCGGGTTCGAGTCTTACGAGAGTGGGGTGCTACATGTTGAGTTAGAATTGGGTAGATTTGAAGAAGTTATCAACTTGAGTTGATGATTTTTGAACATGAATTGTGGATATATATATACACTTAAGTGAGATATTATGGAAAAAGGAAAGATAGGATTTTTGTGAATGATAAGAATTAGTTGCAAGGGATGAGTACAAGGAGGAGAGATTAAAGAGTTTAATGAAGTAATATTGGTAGTTAAATGGTCATGTTCATAACATTCCAAGTTTGTACATTGAAAGTTTCAAGTTTTCATAAGGGAGAAATTTGTGTTCGGACTTTAGGGAAAAATATGTATTAATCTAGGTTAAATTAGACAAAGTTGTCTTTTTGAAAGTTATAGCTTATCTTTTTAGCTTTCCATTGATATAAAGTACGAAATTTTTGGACATTAAAGATGAAAGATATGATCATTGGAAGTTTGTAATGTTGTTTAAGAGGGACATTCGGGACAGCTATATTGTTTTAAAATTTTGACCCTTATAGAGGCAAAAATTGTTTTCAAGATCTTCATGAAAATTGTAAATCTGGAAGTCTTCTTTAAAATGGTCTAAGAATGACCTTAATCTAATAGTTATAGTGAAAGTTTTTTTTTTTCTAAAATAGGTCTGAGGAAGAAAAGCAAAGGAGGAAGAAAGGAAGATCACGATCGCAACTTTGTTGATTTTTGAGCGAAGTCGCGATCACGACTTTGCGTCCGTGTTGTAGGTCATGATCGTGACTAATTGCAACTGCGATTGTGACTTTGCTAGTGTTCCCAGAGATGAACACCTCTCACTTTTTTGACCATAACTTTGTCGTTCGACTTTCAAATGACTTGATTTTTGAAGTATTGGATTCGTAACACATTTCTCTATGTCTCCATAAAAATTTTTTGTAGCTTTTGACATTGATTCAAAAAAAATAATCAAATCAAAGTGAGGGTATCAATTGGAAGAGCATGAACTGGACATTTTACTGAATATGCTTCAGTAGTTTAGTGATATCTTGAGTTATAAAGTTCCAAATGATATGATTCTTATTTATAAATACACTAGGGACATAGAGCTACAAATTAGATGAAGAACTAGAATTTTAATTCAGTCTATAAGGCTTTCATTTTTGGGATGGAAGATGAGTATAGAGTACTATTTTAGTACAATAACAGTCTGAAAATGTTTGGGCTATAACTTTCAGATTTTTTAACCAAATTGAATAATTTTGATGTCATTATAGACTTAAGACAAAGGGGACAAATGTTCTGAAGAAGTTAAATTGAAATTCCAATTTGAGGTCTCCCAAAATCTGTCGAGAAATAGGAGAAATGAGTTCATTTTTGATGTTTGACTGGTGTGGGCACACCATCCATGTGGGATGATGGCTAATGAGGGTTCATTGAAACAACTCTACAATATAATACGCACGCTCAAGTCTTATGATTTTCAGAGCAAAAGTTGAGCTCCAGAATCAATGCCCGACATTTTTCTTAGCATCTGACAAGACTGCTTCGGCAGCTGCATCTATGGGCTCAGTATATCCATTATCAACAATATCCCATAAATCATGAGAACCAAGCATTACTCTCATTTGGATACTCTAATTCTCATAATTTGTCTTTGTTAATTTCGAAACTTGAGGCTGGATCAAGTTGGCTATTGCTTCACTAATTCACAAACAAACGAAGCTTGGATCTGATGCCACTTGTTGGAAGCTTTGATAGGCTCCAAGTAAAATAACTTTCACAAAATATTTATTTGTATTGATAACAAAGTTTATGAGTATAAAGGACACATAAAAGATACAAATATTTCTCTCTAAGTGCTACCGCACTTTTCCTTTTAATCTTTCTTTCTCACAAAGAGCTACAGCTCTCAAAACACTTTTTTTCTCAAATATTCACTATTTTTTTCATCTCATGCATATAATTGGTTACAAGAACACATACATATAGACATGCTAAATGAATTCAAATATAATTTGGCTACTTCTTACATTAATTAACTCATTCTTATCTTTAAGACTTCAAATTCAATTTGACTACTTCTTTGACTCATCCTTATCCACAAGACTTTAAATTCAATTTGGCCACTTCTTTGACACATCAAGTAACCCATCCTTATCCATAAGCTTCTAAATTCATCCATAAATTTCTACATCATCACTAGATATTTTTCTCCATCTCAAACCTTATCTTTTGTCATAACTACATAATTTTCCATAATGAAAGAGGGATTGTATTTTGTAACAAATATCACTAAATGATGGTAAGTACAATGAGCGCCTTTATTGCGTTAGATCATTTCAAGCAATTTGACAAACCAAAAACGACCTCGAAGGATGTCCTTACAACTTCATTGGAGGTATTTGCAAGCTGGTGGCTTCCTAAACAAAACTATATTGTAGCAATCCCCTTTCCAAAAAAACTTCTGAAAGTTTCCTAAATTCACATTCTACCATCTGTGAACTGCTAATTACAGCTACCAATTAGTGTGGCAATGATTCAAGAAAACCCATGCCATTCTTTGTTTTGGAACTGAAAGCATTTCTGTGTTAAATATGTAAAATTGCATGATTACCTTGAAAAAGTTCATGAGAAGAATCCTTTTGATATAAATGCAATAATATTTTAATAACTACAGCATGCTGATCACATGACCCAGATTGTCTTTTTAATGTTTTGAGCTCAGGATTTAGCTGAACTTACTCCTTTCCTTCGTATCTGAAAAAGAATGCACTTTCATATTGCTTTATCTTCTTACCATAATTTTGATAAGAAAATGTCAAAAATTCCAGATCTATAAACCTGCCCCCTACTTTTTTGTTTTTTTTACTTCTCAGCAATTGAAAACACTTTGCAGATTATGTTTCAATTTCAGTTCACCAATTTAAACAACTCATTTAAAGCTTCATACCCAACCATCACAGCTACTCCTGCCTAAAGAAACAACCACCAGCTTACATAAATTCATTTTTACTGTAATTTCGCATCTCATAATTCTTGAAGAACATCCATATATATAACATCTGGTAATCTTGTTGGTTACCACAATATAAAGGTGTATCTTCACATCTACTATGCTCACACACACACACAAGTAAAGACACAGCCTTTCAGTTGACCTTCTCCATTTACGTTTGCTTTACATGGGAACTATTGCACGTTTTGTACTGATTACCGAACCAAGCGCTATTACACAAGGAATTAGTACCTCTGCATTTCATAATCAATGCAGGCTAGTAAGGTTTGGGACACCGAAACAGATGAATGGCCACTGTAAGCTGAACGTCCTAAATCCATTAAAGAAGACAAATGCGAGTGACCATATATTAGCTGCAGATGTTAAGTGAAACCGTGGGTTAGTATTTACTCCTGCAAACACATCCCATGGTAAACACAGCACATCATGTACTGCAGTGCGACAATCACCCAACGTAGGGTTACGGGAAAAGTCCAAGCATCAAACAAAAGGTCCAGCTGAACATTAGCTAATTGTTTATAGAGAAAGGGGTTAACACCTAAGGGGTAGTGTAAAATTTGTGAACTATGAAACACAAGGACAAACGCGGATTAACAGGGGAGTGGATAATAATTCTTCCTTGAGCATGTAACATTTTCATAATCTTATTTTGAGTTGAAGTGGGTTCTTATTTTTGTAGCCAAAACATTATAATATTTAAACAAAATAATCCAAAAGTTTCATGTCATCACATCTAATCTTTTTGTTTTTTTATCAACATTTTAAATTAAAAAGTCAAAATTATATCCACTTTTTTTCCCCGAAAAAATATGTTTTTACCTTTACCCAATCTAGATAGATATACCGAATCCTAACAATTCACGCTTAAAGTGGGTGTATACTCCTCCTACCTTTTATTATATAAACGTTCTTATTAAACAGCACTCCATGATCTACACCGTCGTGATGGGTTGTGCAAACAGAATTTTTACACTCAAGAATTGCTTAATCCTTCTCATTGGCCTTACTTTTCTCGGTGGGGGCATATATTTCCACGTCCATGGCTCCACTCCATGTCAAAAATTCGTTCAAAACAGTCTAATCATCATGGGCATCGTGGTTACGGTGATTGGCGTGCTAGGGCTTGCTGGTTCTTGTTGCAAGAACAATGTGTTACTAGGGCTTTATTTATTTTTACTGTTTCTGACCATCGTTGCACTCGCCACTATTTGCACCTTTATGGTTGTACTCATTGCTAAGAATGCCTCTAGTAAGGGCAGTCAAAACGCCGAGGGCGGCGGTCTCAACAGTAGGATGCAGAAGTTTGTAGTAGGGAAATGGGTAATATTTAAGAGTTGTTTGGTAGATTCTCACGTTTGCCAGGCTCTTGCTAATAATACTAATCCAAAGAGTTTCTTGCAACAGAACTTTGTTCCTATAGAGGTAAATTTTTTCTTTATAAAAAAATTTTGAGTCTACATTTTATCAATCATAAACTAATGAGTTACTGAAAGAGTTGATCTTTCCAGGTAGGCTGCTGCATGCCGCCAGCGGACTGCGGGTTGAAGCACATGCATGGACCAAACAGGAACATGACCAAGTCAGGCATGAAATCAAAGGACCCAGACTGTGCTTTGTGGAGCAATAAATCGGATAAACTTTGCTTTGATTGTATTTCTTGCATGGGTGGAGTTCTTTTTAATATTCAGAAACAAACGCGAAACGCTGCTATCCTTTACGCCTGTCTACTCGTCCTTGTCGTCTTTGTCTTCTCCACCGGCTGCTGTGCTATGAGGGGCATTAGCAGAAGGAAGCAATTGGGCCTTATTTGATCTGTCATGATGTGTGTTCTAGATATTCTTTCGCTTTTGCTTCCTTCATTCTTTTTTTCATAACTTAAATATTTTATTCGTAATTTGCGTTGATTCATAATCTGACTGTTTCTATAATATAAAATCTCTAGTTTTTAGGTTGTAAATGAATTCATCACAGTACATTCTTATCTAAACTAAAATAAAACTAAAAGGTTACTGTAACTGAAATTATTATTATCTTATCTTGTCCATCAACCTCAAAAATGGTAATACAGATTCCATTTCAAAATTAAACGATCTAAAAGCAGGGGAATTGTAGAGGGACAACTGGTTTCTCTGATTCTCTCCCATCAACCGGTGTCATCATCTTCTTGTGTGTTGTCGCAGCATGGACTGATATCAGGTTTTGCATTCTGCACAAATAAAGGCAGCTGGTAAACGTGTCATAGGGAGGGTCTCAATTCGAACGTAAATAAAGGAAAAGCAGAACCATAGCCAAAATCAGACATCTCGTTGCTAAGAGGTAGCTAATAGAGGGCAGACTTGTGTGAACCGCGCAGGCAGCTTTTTGGTCGATCTCAAATACAATCTAAGTGACTCTGTTAGGATATAATCGTTTTGGCTAAAAATAACTTAGGAAAGCCGACCTGCTAAATTGAAAGATGATCAATCTGTGTTCCGAGTGAATCGCAAAGGCCCTTCGTTCTAGTGCTTCGTGTTTCTTCTGTCCTCCTTGTTCTTAGATCCTCCACTTTGATGCGGAGTTCAGATGTTCTTATTGCCTCTACAAGAAGCATTTTCGGGAATTAAAGAAGATATGATTCCCAAGAACCGACGTGAACATTTCTACCTAAACATATTCTTCCACTAGCAAAAAGTTACCAAGTTGGTGCAAGTAAAAATGTCTCTTAACTGGAGATAGATTGAAAGAAAGAGGGGCTTTTATTCCAAAGGGTTTAACTCGGGGCTTCCTCGTGTTAGCCCAGAAATTGGTTAAGGATGTCAAGTAGGAATCTCATATTAGAAGGAAATAATGAGTAACATATAAGTGGAAAGACAAGTGTGGTGTCAAGGCTTATGACTATATTCCCTTAATAAACTCATAAGCCCCGTTTGGTTGACGAAAAAGTAAACTTAATTTGGAATCTGATTCCTTAGAAAACAAATCTATGAAAAGTTAAGATATTTACATATTTAGATACTTATAAGAATTCTAATAAAAGTAAAGTTAATTTGGAATCTGATTCTTTGGAAAATAAATATATGAAAAGTAAAGATATTTACATATTTGGATACTTATAAGAATTCTAATAGAAACGTTAGGTGGATTCTTATTATGATGTTTGGTATGCAACAGTATTTTACAGAATGTAATTTAATTCTAACTTATATTTTTAATTATATCCTTGAACAATAAAATTATTATTAAATGTTATACTACAAACAAAATATAAAAAGCCAAGCTTTTTATTAACTGGCGTCCTCTCTCGTATTGAAGAAGCTTGTGTCTTCAAACCTCGTCCCAAATCTTCGCCTAATTCATCCAGCAGCTATTGCTCCCTCTGTTTCTCGCTTTGTCAATACCAATGGTATCTGCGAATTCGATGACAGTGAAGATGAGCCGTCTATCGATGTCGACCATTGCTCTAGCAATGGTCTCTCCCTTCACCGTGGCGACCTTTTCTCAAATAGTTGTATTTCTGTCCTACTAGGTGTGATTTAACTTGGTCTTTCAGGGACTTAAGTGTCAAGTTCTAATCTTTACACTTACTCTATTTAAATTTCTGCTTCTTGTTTTCTCTTTGATTTGGGATAGTCGATTACAAAACCATCAATGATTGGATCTTGTTAACATGTTCTTAGGCTAGTCACTCAATGTCCCTTTTTAGGTCAATTTTGGTTGAGGATCTTTTGTATGTTTAGTGTTTTTAATGTTTTGTTGGTGAATGAATTAATGTTTAATTGTCAAGGTCATAAATTCGAAGCTTTTGTGGTTTTTGTTTCAGGTCAGATAATGTAGAAGTCTTGGATCTTATCGAATCAGAAATGGTACGTCAATCAGGATATTGTTTGGCATTACATTTTCTATAATCTTGTGATTTTCAGATCACCAATGACCATTGCTAATGGTGAAAGCATCTTGGTTCTTGGATGGCAAGTGGTTAATATGGATTTTAAGACTGAGCATGTGTTTCTGTTGTTATCATAGAATGAAATGAATGATTCCTTGATTAGAATTATGGGGAAAAGGAATAAAGAGAAAAAAGTTAAATAATTTCCTCTTCAACTTCATCTCCAATTCCAATTCAAAATCATTCAATTGGTAGCTCATAAACTAGTCTTTCATGCATCAAAAATCAAACAGAAACTATCATTCACTATCATAAATGTAGTCCTAATTCTTTCCCATTTCAAGAACACTACAATAACACTTTTTTTTAGCATAAATTCACCTTTGTTATACTTCAAATCCCAACGTAACATCATCCATTAAACAGTCTTTAACCTACAGTTTCATACATCAAAACAAAACCATTTCATCCATCAAATTCCAGCACCACTTATCATCAACCCAACATGTATCCCATCTCAATTTAATCATCGTGAATGTTATGCTAACATATATCATAATAGGTCAATAAATCACTTACTTTTTTAGCTTTAACTCCACCTCAATCAACAAGCTATCCTAGCCCTCCAAGCTTGCAAACAAAATTCTAAGAACAAAGTAGGAATATAAATGAGTTTCAACAACAAGATAAAGGCAACAGAATATCGGAGTGACAAAGTGCAGAATTTTAGCAAAATCGCAAGGAATAAGGGTTGTGTATGGGCGTCAATTATGAGAGAAGGAGGAGGAGATAGCATGTAGCAAGAACAAAACAAAAGATATTGTTTCATATATGTGTGTTGTAGGAAAATCCCGGTGTGAGCATCACATGCCCACGGTGCTGAAAACAAAAAATTTTATTCTGGGACCTTCCCGAAAGCCAGGATCCATGTGTCTATATAACAAACTCAAACCATAACGGCCAAAGGAGACCGTCTCTA
>JANIJH010000006.1:57398099-57408373 GCA_024520975.1 Erythroxylum areolatum | reverse complement strand
TTTTAGGAAACCAAGGGAATCCTACCCAAGAGCAAGGGGAAAGGCAAGCTTGACTTGGATTCTCGCAAGCTAATTAGATGGGTAATGTATTTATAGTTATTGTGTAATTGGGCAAATTCTTACCTATGTATGTGTATGTTATTTTGTTTAAAATTGATTTGTGAGAAATTGAAATCATTATGAATGTTTGGAAATGCATTGTGATTATGTTATTCCTCGAAAAGGTTATAACATTTTGAGTTAGATAAAAAGAAGAAAAGCATCAAAGTTTGAGCAATTGATAAAATGATTTTGAGCATGATTATGTGCTTTTGTTTGGGCAAGAGAGGAATCCATTTCATTAGTCATATGCACATTGACCCATAGCCTTCTCCTGGCTGCCTGCTTAAGGCCATGAGATCTTAAGAATTCGGACTCGTTTTGTTCACGGAGTAAACTTTGGTTTCTCTGATTCGTTCCATGGAACTCTCAAGCCAATTGTTTGTGCATTGCATAATTGAATTGCTAAGTATGAATCATTTTGAATGTTATATGTTATGAATTTTGTGCTAAATTAATGAATGCTTAAATTGTTGAATACATATATATATATATACATGTTCATATGCTTGACTTTGGTCAATTGCCAATGATTATAAATATATTAGCCATTGAGCTGTGTAGCTCACCCCACTATTCCCTCCTCAGGTGCAGAACAAGAAGGTTAGCAATCTTTGCAAGGCATCGAAAACTCTAAGATATTAGAAATGTTAGTAACTAAGTTAGTTTGATCACTTTTGGATAGCTACATAAGCTTGTAAACATTGAGCATTCTGTATATGTTGTAATTTGTGTTAAGTCCTCGTTTATAATATTATTATGAAAATTAAAGTTATGTATAAGCTTATGTGGATTTAGTAAATGAGTTAAAAACTGAAAAGTTCCTCAGGTGTATGTGCATGCTTCTTTTGTCATTGTACTTTTGAAAATCCAAGTCTTTCCTAGGTGTAGAAATTGTGTGCAGACTTCACAAGGAAATCTAGGCTAAATTAAGCTAAATTAGTCAAAATTGTCTTCTGGAAAGATGTAGCTTAACTTTCTAGCTTTCCAACAATATATAGTATGAAACTTTTAGACTTCTGGGTTGACAGTTATAGTCCTTATAAGGGGAGTTGCTCAGGAGCATAGAATGTATTGTCTGTGATGACGTCATATCATCTATGATGATGTCATATCATCTATAGTTGACGCTTTGCTTCTTCTATCGTTGGCTGAAACTTCTCTTTCTATGTACTATCATTTGCTCCATTTTTGACCCTTTAGACGATAAAATCTAACTTCAAAGTCTTCATAAAAGTTGTAGATCTTGAAGTTTTCTTTCGAACTATCTAAAGAACACCCTAATCCGATATCTGTAGGGAAAGTTATGACAATTTTCCCCATTCATCTACTTTTTCCCAATCGTCTACTTTTTCCTTTGGTTTCATCTAATCCTA
The DNA here is from genome assembly GCA_024520975.1 of Erythroxylum areolatum. Lineage (NCBI taxonomy): Eukaryota > Viridiplantae > Streptophyta > Magnoliopsida > Malpighiales > Erythroxylaceae > Erythroxylum > Erythroxylum areolatum. Next base: position 57,406,898 of record JANIJH010000006.1, on the reverse strand, counting down.
TCGTCTGCTTCATTTTTATCCCTTTAGATGATAGAATCTGCCTTCAAGGTCTTCATGAAAGTTGTAGATCTTGAAGTCCTCTTTCGAACCTTCTAGGGAGAGTTATGACAATTTTCCCCATTCGTTTACTTTTTTGCAATAGTCTGCTTTTTCCTTTGGTTTCGTCTGATCCTATTGTTTGCTCCATTTTTGACCCTTTATAAGATAGAATCTTCCTTCAAGATCTTCATAAAAGTTGTAGATCTTGAAGTCCTATTTCAAACCATATAAAGAACACCCTAATCTGATGTCTGTAGGGAAAGTTATGGCAATTTTTCCCATTCATCTGCTTTTTCCCAATCGTCTGCTTTTTCCTTTGGTTTCGTCTGATCCTATCGTCTGCTCCATTTTTGACCCTTCAGATGATAGAATCTGCCTTCAAAGTCTCATGAAAGTTGTATATCTTGAAGTCTTCTTTCAAACCATATAAAGAACACCCTAATCTGATGTCTGTCTGGAAAGTTATGGCAATTTTCCGCATTCATCTGCTTTTTCCCAATCGTCTTCTTTTTCCTTTGGTTTCGTCTGATCCTATGATCTGCTCCATTTTTGACCCTTCAGACGATAGAATCTACCTTCAGGGTCTTCATGAAAGTTGTATATATTGAAGTCCTCTTTCGAATCATCAAAAGAAATCCTTTATCTGAGTCCTCTAGAGAAAGTTATACTAATTGTCCAAAAACAGGTATAGTATGGTTAAGGGCAAGTATTACTTCCGTCTTTGTTTGCTCCGAATGCTGGGCTCCGGAAACGGGGTCCAGCACCTGTGTGCAATATCCGTCTTTGTTTGCTCCGAATGCTGGGCTCCGGTAGCGGTGTCTAGCACCTATGTGCAATAAGCTAGTCCATACCTAAAATAAGGTCTACCTCCTTTAGCTGTAATACTATCAGATTGGCTCCCAACTCTACCTGATCAATCTGAATAATACACCCTTATAGACTTCCCCACTCATTGTAGTATTACCTACTGTAGTGCTCACCTCTATACCAAATTTCAACACGTCTCTTTCACAATGCATTTTAGATGTCACGTGAGGAGTAATAAATAAATATGTAGATCTTGAACCTAATAATGCAAAAGCCTTAAAATTAAAGACATGCAATACACCAGCAATAACATCTGGGGAGTCCCGAGCCTCCTATCTGGTAATGGGATAAATCCTGACCTAGGATTGTGATTAGTTGCTCTGCACCTCAATCCTCATCCTAGCATTAGGACCTCCTAAATTGGTTCTTCCTCTATCTCTACCTCTCTGTTTTGCACCGCTGGCTTTACTCTACTAGATTGTCATTTCAGTTGTCAATCCTCATCTCACTCCAGACTGTGCTCCTACAATGGCAGGACAATCTTTAATATGATGCTAAAAGGAGCCACAATGTAAGCAAGCTCCTAATATCTTCCAATATACTCCGCCATGTCTCCTTTTGCAATGCTCACAACTAGGCATCTTTTGTGCTTGCCCACCATATGTCTGTCCTCTAGACGTCTGACCTCTACCAGAATAGACAAAACCGGTTCTCAACCTAAACCCTGATAGTCTTGATCTTGGCTGTGATCACGATGGCCTATTATGGTTTTTTACTGAACCTTCTGCTAGAATCAGCTTGGGACTGACCCTGTCTCTTCAATCTAAACTCCTACCTATACTCTCCTCATTCATTCTTCAGTAACTGCTCAATTTGGATTAAAGCAGCTCGTAGCTTAGTAAAGCTACTCAAATTGGTAATAGCCAATCTCATTATGATTTCTATATTTAGTCCATCCTTAAACAATCTACTTTTGTCTTCCTCTGTTGGAATCAAAGCGGTAGCATATCCTAGTAACTCACTAAACCACACCTCTTATTCGGCTACAGTAAGGGTCCCCTATTTGAAGTCAAGAAACTCTTTCATCTTTCTATCCAAGTGGATCTTTGGCATATAATTCTCCTTAAAGAGCCTCAAGAAGTCTTTCCACATCAATCTACAAAGTCGGGCAAAGCTACCAAGAATAGGCTTCTGCCACTAGTAGGTCGGACCTTGGAGCAATGAGATTGCGTAGTCAAACTTCTGATCAAACTCACAATCCATCTGATCAAATATTCTCTCTATCCTTTTTAATCATCCCTCTGCCTCAATAGGGTCTGTACTTCTATAGAAGTTCACAGCCCCTAAGCTTATCATACCTTCTTTCTGTCATCTTAGGGCCTTTTTAAGGCATTTGTTTAGATCGGGGCATAGGAGACTCCCTATTGGCTCCTATTAACTCAAGGTCAGCTGATTCCATAACTCAGTCTCCTATAGCCGATGACCTATACCAAACAAAAATTGTGATCACTATAAGAGTCTCTTGCGAAATGTCATGTTAAACTATTCCTATATGTCCTTAAGGATGCCAAACCACGCTCTGATACCAAAAATGTAACATACCACTCTCATAGAGCATATACCTGGCATACCAGAGTATATATGAGCACATACCCTATGAGAATGGCACGATAGAGCAATCATATTAACTTATTTATGGCATCACATATATCATAAGATCTTCAAAGGATCAAGCATTCTAATTTCATTCACAAACATCACATTCATTGTTTCATTATAATTTATAACTCATGTATAAGCATTACATTTCATAATCCATATATTTACATTTCAAAGACATTTGAAAGTTTGCTGCTATATATACAAAATATCCAATATGAGATCAGATGTTAAACTTAAATATCCTAGCCAGATTTTTCAGTATCAGCTGACCAGACCTTTAAGCCATTCTTCATTCCTAAATTGACAGTACTAGACTTCTACTAGTTTGCCTTAGAACCTAGGTCTCTCTTGCACATAAAAATTAATATTGCAATTAAAAATTAATATTGCAATTTTGATGAGTTTATGAACTGAGTGAGTAAACCATCATCAATATGCTCACTCAAGCCAGGACACAAATATCACAAGTAAATAACCAAATTCAATGAGTACATCATATCATTCCATTATGTAAACCATATCACCTTTCATCACATTTCAATAAGTACAACATGTACACAAATATTGCATATCACATATTAAAACAATTCAAAAATTCATTGAAATCTTTCACATGATACATGTAAGTTATATATGCAAATGTACATGTTATTTCACTTTCATTTTGCTTTGTTATGACCGAGCGCCTATTTATTGCCCCGTATCTATTATAAATACCGAGATCATTTTATATATTTTCCCATACCCATTGTGGATATCAGGCTCATTAATAACTGAGCCTGTGGCTCTTTATGCACGTTTCTGAGATTAAAGCTCTTTTTTCACGTTGGTCACTCCGATCATAACTCTTTTATCTAATCATGCAAATCAATATGATGGAATGAATCAATTCACATATTATGCTATTAATACCTTTCATTCAGTGTGCTCAATCATTTATCATATTCTTTGGATCCAAGCATGGCATTCAATATTTAGTTGAGAAAACATTTTCCCATTCACATACAATCATTAAGCACTTCAATACATTTTTGAATATCAAACTCCTCGGACCAACAATGTCCGAAAATATCACAATTATATAAGTAATGATTCAGTAACTGAAATATAAAAAAATTCACTCATAGTGAGAAATATCTAAGTTAACTCACAGTACGCTCCAGATAAGCTATTGCCTTGAAGACGCAACAATGTCTGGATGCTGACGATCTACTTATGCTTCTTTAATCACGCAATACACACATATAGTTCACACATTACTAAGTTGATCAATCATATGATTACTCAATCATCCACATGTTTACATGTCATGATCAATGCATTGTCAATTGAATTTCCTAGTTATGTATCCTTATTTACAAGTCTTGATCAGTATACATCATATCTTGTACATAAATTATTGGCAGTTAGATTTATGCCTTAAGCAAACTTGATTAGTCTAGATTCATCAATCATTCATTCACCAATCCTTTTCTAGCCTAATATATTCACATAATTTCTTAATTCTCATTCATTCATACCTAATTCACATTTCTCACATCCTTTGGATCACATTTTCATTCCTAAGAACACCTTCATTCCTTTAACAACTTATAAATTCCATATTTAGATACATTTATCTCAAACAATCCATTCCTTAAGTGATAACCTCAATTAACAACCTGAACTTATCAAACACTTAACCAATTGATCAAGCAACCATCTAGGTTCGTTTCAAGCCCAAATCAAGTCCAAATACACCATAGTAAAGTAACTTATCCTTAGTTGATTCAACTATCACATAAAACAAATTTTTTTTCACTTTAAAGCATTGCTCACGATCATGGGATACCTTTCTGTGATCATCAAAAGACAAACTAGAATTTTTTTTCTTGTCAAAGCATTGCCCAGGATCGTGGGAAGGGAAGGAGCTAATGCAACTTCCATGATCGTGGGATAGGTAAACAGTAAGTTTACCATCCATTTCCTTCAAAAAAAATTTCCATATTCTAACTCCATTGTAATAGTCCATTGATTATTCCTCAATCATACCTTAATTATACTTCATTTTCCTCATCAACTTTATCTCTAATTCCAATTCAAAATCATTCCATTGGTAGCTCATAAACTAGTCTTTCATGCATAAAAAAATCAAAACAAAAACTATCATTCACAATCATACATGTAGTCCTAGTTTTTTCCCATTTCAAGAACACTACACTAACACCTGTCTTTAACATGAATTCACCTTCATTATACTTTAAATCCCATCATTCATTGAACAACCTCTAACCTATGGTTTCATACATCAAAACAAAACCAATTCATCCATCAAATTTCAACACCATTTATCATCAACACTACATATATCCCATCTCAATTTAATCATCATGAATGTTATACTAAAATATAACAGGTCAATAAATCACTTAATTGTTCATCTCTAAGTCAACCTCAATCAATAAGCTATCCTAGCCCTCCAAGCTTGTAAGTAAAATTACAAGAACAAGGTAGGAATAGAATTGGGTTTCAACAACAAGATGAAGACAATAGAATATTGGAGAGACAAAATGCATAATTTTAGCAAAATCTCAAGGTTGTAAGGTTGTGTATGGGTGTCGATGATGAGAGAAGGAGGAGGAGATATCATGTAGAAAGAACAAAAGAAAAGATAGTCTTTCATGTGTGTATGTGTCGTTAGTGTATGTGTGTGGTAAGGATTAAGACACTTGGCAAGAAACTTGTCAAGTAAAGAGCTAGGTTATGTGTCCTCTTCCTAAACTACAAATTGTCACTTAATCACTAGTCCAATTATCACTCAATCACTAGGCCATTTATCTCATAATTTCCTAAGCCATTTGTCACCCAATTACGTAAGGCATTTGTCACTCAGTCTCCATTGCCACATGTCATATAGGCCTAGTCAACCTAAATTTCCATATATCAATTTGTTTTGTCATTTAACATTTTTCCCAGTCTAGGCGCACATATCACTTCATCAATTTCCCACTTATAATAATAAATTCCAATTTACTAAATATAGTCTATAAAACCAAAATTCAAGATATGTTCAATACACAATCATGTAATCACATCATAATTATTTAAAATCTTTCATTCCCTAGAATAAGCCAATTGAGTGCATATACTATCTTTGCAATGTTTTCTAAAGCTTAATTCATATATGTATGCTTATATTATGCATGTGAGTGAAATTACATCATAAATCATATGACTCAACAGTCTAGTACTCTAACCCTCAGTAAGTTTTGGAAACAGGCTATTACATATGTCAAAGGGTATTGTTGATGCTTAAGTTATGATAATGCGGATTGTTGATGTTATAGTTTTCTTAATACAGATTGGTGTTTGTTAAGTTATATTAATGCAAATTGTTGATGAATGATTTATATTAATGCGTATTGTTGATGATTAAGTTATGTTAAAGAGAATTTTTTATGATTAAATTATGTTAATGCGGATTGTTGATGATTGAATGTTAATGCAGATTATTAATGGTTGACTTATGTTAATGTAATTAATGTTAACTGATTGAATTTATGTTTGTAATGATGATTAGATTTATTGTAATGTTAACAAAATTTATGCTTGTTTTTATAAATATCCAATATAGTGGCACTTGATAAAAACAAAGGGAAGATGACGAGTATTAAAATTGTTGAACAGAGGGATTTACAACTTCAACCTTATCAATCATTCCTAGACAACAACAACATTAAACCTTAGCCACCAATGAAGCAAGTTGGCAACAACCTCATTCTTCCTCAATAATAATGAATCAACTAGTACAGAGGGATTTAAAGGTTTGTTAATCTTTAACATCTACAAATACTTATGCTCAAATATACATTTACATGTTTAATGTGTATTTTCTTATCAATATTCATTTATTATTAGGTTCCATGTCATCATCAAAAAAAAGATGTAAAGGTATAACTAAAGGTTATGACTTGCAACGAATGAACGTTGCAATGAATAGCAAATTTTTAGTACATATTACTACTTCACAAGGTCGTCTCTAAACAAGATCTAATGTACAAAATTGTCAAGTAAGTTGGGGATTACTGCCAAAACAAAATTACCTTACTTGAAGCATGTTAAGGACTTGAAAGAAGATAACTTGCTTGAAAATACTTTGGATAAAGTTGCAGTAATTTTTCAATTTGTTTAACTGTATGCAATATTGTTTCACTTATTTTAAGATTAATTACACTTTTACTTATTGTTCACAGATGAAATTGAGTATCATCGATATCGATAATGCTTTAAAAAATATGACTTCATTATTAAAACAAAGGACCAAGGATCGTCCTCATAGGTTGCACTAGTTTTACAAACCTTTTCCTTCTGATGCAGAGGAAAGGAGACATGTTCTATAATGAATGGAGGCATGGAGGATGCACACAAGAGGCTTGAAAGTAAATTCGAGCAAGTCACCAAGAACCACACCTCTATAAAACACAATTTGGAGGTCCAAGTAGGTCAACTAGCAGAGGCAATATCTACTCGAAATGCAGAACTCTTCCAAGCAATACCGAGTCTGACCTAAAGTAACGAATCATGACCATCACTCAGACCCAGGAAAAGAAACTTGAACATGCACAAGAAGATGGAGACAAACAAGGGAGAAGGACAAGTAATTATGGAATTCCTTCCAAGTGAGCTCATAATTGAGCAAATCAAGGAACCTTGACCTAAAATGTTAAGTAGGGCAATTTCAAGTAGGCAATGGGGAATTTTAAAGAGGTTAAATCAAATAGGGTTAAGGACATAACATAACATCTACAAACGAGGCTCACACTAAAGGAATCAATCAAGAAGAAGGTTAAAGAGTGCATATTAGAAGAAAACTCTAACATAACACATAAGAAAGAGGACCTAGCGGATTTTTACATTCATTGCAGTATCAATGGAGTCAATATAGATAGGGCATTCACGATTTTGGGAGCAAGTATCAATATGATGCCCTATACCTTTAGTCAAAAGTTAGGGTTAGGAGAGTTAAAACCCACAAAGATATTAGTAAAGACAATCGACTAAACAGTTTGTCAACCGAAAGGGATCATTAAGGATGTGCAAGTACAAATTGATAAATTTACCTTTCCCATGGACTTCTATATATTGGATATTGGAGAATATGTGGAAACCCCTATAGTACTTGGACGACCGTTCCTAGCCACTGCTTGCTTAATAATTGACAATGATAGGGGTGAACTAACTCTGAGGGTAGGAAAGCAGCAAATAACCTTCAAAATGTCAAAAAAAGACAACAGTTTTCCTTTACCTCCAACTAATATCAAAGAACCTAAACCTCAAGGACAATGGGAAGATATTGAGGATCTTAGGAATGCATTCAAAAAGAAACAATCGCGTAGAAGAAGGAGAAGGAAGGAGAATCAAAAGGAAGGTGGAGTCCAGGGCATGGTAGCTCATGTGCAAATTGTGAGATTAGTGACTACACTACCATTGCACCAATCATTTGAACCACCTTGAACAAAAGAAGAGCATCGAGCTATTGATGTTGAAAGAAGTGTTGCATGGGAGGCACCGTATGGAATTTTATTTTCTTTGATTTTCTTTAGAAAGTCTGGAGTGAGATTATTTCGTTTCCAAATAAAATCGAGAAGGTAGAGGACTTCGACATGAATTTGATGATAGAGGAAATAAGCAAAAGAGAGGTGAAAGGGCCATAAAGAGTTAAGAAGTGATTTTGGAAAAGTGGATGTTGGGATCCGATTTCGGAATCGAACCCCAATTGGAAAAGTGGAAAATGGAACGGAAAGCGAAACAAAAGAACGGATGAAGTCACGAATTGGAAAACAAAGCGAAACAAATGAACGGACGAAATCAAAAGCGAAAGAATCCGAAGCAGAAACATAAGACGAAAGTCAAAGAAAGCAAATCGGATCAAAAGACGAAAGAATCGAAAACAAATAAAACGGTTCAATCAAACTTAAGGTCAAAATCCGACATCCAAAGCGTGTACCTTAGAAAACTAGTGTTGGAAACTCAAGACTAAACCAATCCAAAATTGGTATAATTTTTTTTTTCTTTATTCAATCTCATTCCAATTTCCCATTTGGAATTTATCAATTCCATAAACTCAACTATTTTATCCTTCACATTCATACATATCCCATAATTCATCTTTTAACCAAGTCTTATTTTTCTTTAAACATCTCACACATTGCTATACACAATCAAACCATACACAAAAAGCACTTCTATATTTCCAGCTCAATCAACACAATTCATCGGACCTCCTGTCCGGAATCCCAACACAAACAAACA
>JANIJH010000006.1:57312987-57328429 GCA_024520975.1 Erythroxylum areolatum | reverse complement strand
CATAATAAAAGTCAACCCGAACACACCTAAACTTTGACTGATCATAACTTTCACTCCCGATATTGAAAAATTACAAACTTTATGACTACAGAAAGCTCTTAACATAATCTACAAGTTTTATATGGGTCATTTTCTCAAATTTTGCCTCAATCAAAAGTCAACCTTCAAAGGCCAAAAAGTCAAACTTTTCACAAATTTTCATTTTTCACACTTTCTCTCTTTATTTCTTGATTTTCAACTAAATTTCAATCAACTCATCCACTTTTGAATATTTCTTATTTTTACTCAAAAATCGGGGTCCAACATTGAATCTTATATCGACATAATTAGTATTTAATTAGAATTATTTGTAATTCTAATTAAATTTAATTAAAATTAAAATTTAATTTCAATTAAGTTACTAAAACATTCGAAGCTTATTATAAATAGGTTTAAGTTCTATAGAGCTAGCACTTCTTATTTAACCTTCTCTGTAAGAGTTACAAAGTTCTCTCAATCCGTTCTGTGGATACCGTTAGAGACTGGACGTTTGTGCGATTATGATAGTTGAGACGGATCAATTTCGGAAACGATTCGAGGGATACAACAAGATAAAGATTAAGTTTCGAAATATAGTATGAATTAAGTTCTTGCTTTATTATAATTCGTGTTAGTCATTCTATAGAATTAAATAGATCTTGATATTCAGGAAATCATAAGTCACGGAAAAATTTTGTGATTATTCTACTGTGATCGGAATCGAATCCCGACCTGATTTCTCAACCGAAAAATCCAAGACCTCTGATGACGCATGTTTATTCCTTCCGGCCATCAATCAGTTGATCAATGTCCATCTCTTATGGTCATGTCTCAATGCTATACACAGTAAAATGTGCGGATAAGATGGAACGTGGACTCAAAAAATTGTGAGAATAAGAATGAACGATACAGAAAAATAACAAAATAAGAGCGAGTAAGTGTAAAAGGTGATTTTATTCTATATCAACAGGAATACATCACTAGTATTATTTATTATGTTCCTGCTGCTCTGTTCTCTCTCATTAAATAAAATGTGGATGAAATAAAATGACAAATCTTAGAAATGGAACTGATGATTTCATTCTTGTACCAACTCCATCTCAATCTCCCGCGGTCATTTCTTTAACCTAATTCAAATCACTGCCTACTTTGGTTATTTAACTTTTGCATAGAATCAACTAGCTTTTCAAGAACAAATATTTAACCTAAATCCGACAACAAATCCTGCCATTATCATCATCATCATTCCTTTAACATTATAATATGAAAACTATATTTATCTGATGCTCTCCCATGGATCCTCGTCTATGCTCTCAACTCACGGACATGTGTCTTCGAGGATCCAATCATGGAAAACACCGTGATCTGAAAAGTCCCATCTGAACAAAACCCTCCTGAAACAGAAATAGCTCTTGAGAGCAGATATGCAAGAAGCATGGCCAGGGAAGTTTTGGGAAGACAAAATGAAAGCCGAATAAAATGGGACAAGATCCTCTGTCCAATATTACTCTGTCTTATTCTGTCTCATGAAATTTCAACCATTTATTTTGCAGGACCCATGCGGGACCTACATGGGACCCACATAAATAAATAGCTGAGATTTATTGGACACAATAAGACACCATAATATTGGACAGAAAATCTAGACTCGAATAAAATACCTTGGAGTGAGACAGAGGCCATCTGGTAGATGGGCTGCAGAGATAAAGGACTCATCACAGAAGCTGAGGCTTTGGTTGGGGACGTTTGATGAGGCTGAGGAAGCTACTTTGGCTTATGACAGTGCAGCGATGCTTCTTAGGGGAAGAAATGCGAGGACTAACTTCCCTTGTCTTCACGGGATCGTCAACGCCAATGAACTGAATCGAAGCTTATTATTCAAAAACCAAAGGTTGTATCAACTGGTTCATCATGTAGTCATGAAGAACCGTGCAAGATCAGCATCTATTCATCATCATAATCAACCCAAGGTTTCCGTAGGCAATCAAAGTAAGGGGAATCAAGCTTATTCCTTGGACTTTGACGTGGTTGTTGAAGATACCATCGTTTGTTCATGATCAACTACGACGGATGAACACAATCGATGTATGTGCTATGGTCTTTATGACCAAGATGGTTTCAGCAACCTATGTGGCCCATCATTTGAAGGTTTTACTTCCAAGGTTTATTCTTCTGCTATTGTGGCGCCTTCATTTACTGCTTCTTCTCTGACTCAAGGTGGAGAACACCGAGATTTTAGAGTTTAATTAGGATAATCGTGCATAGTTTCAGACAGCTCCATTTGTATCTATATCTTTTTTTTTGTTACTCACGAGGTGTCTTAGAAGGATCCTAACTATAGGAAGGTATCTTTAAGCCATCCACTCCTAGACTAATCCCCGCTCGAGCCAGATAAGTCCCTTACGGGAGGCAAAGCTCTAGCTTCAAGTTTTAAACGGTTGTATATATGAGGGCAATTCAAACTCGTGACCTCACTTAAACTAGGAGAGCCCCTACCAACTCACCTACTCCTTGGAGTTACCTATATCCTGTTTACTTTGACGTTGTCTTTTCAACCTTTGATAGGACATTACTCTTTCAAGAATCTATTGGGAAAATATCGTGATCTGATCTGAGTAAAGCTGAAAAATAAAATTTACAGTTTTTCAATTAGATCTCAATTTTTAAGAGGTGAACACAAGAGAGCCTACCTGTTGAGAAAGGCTGAAAGAGTTTCCCTCTTATTAAAGTCAAACTTCTTACTCTGATTATAATCAGTAAGTTTAATTTTAGTACTTATGTTTGATCATAAAAATTTTCGAACTTATCAATTTAATTCATTTTAGATTAATTTTTAACAGCTCGTTATATGTAACTCATTAGTTTCCTAATGTGTTAGTAGTACTTATAAATTATAATTCTAATTCATAATTATAACTTCTTTTAATTTATCTTTAGTTCTCTAATTAAATAATTTATAACAATATATCAAGATTAACTTATGACAACATGTCATAACTACTCAAATATTATTAATGTCAAAGTGGTTAAATTCAACTTATTTATACAAGGTTATGATGTATAATTTAATCTTTTCATCATCTAATATTTTAATTTGATATATAGAGTATGAATATAATGTCTACTTTTTAAAATTTAATCAAGTTTGTTCTTGCTAATTAGTAATTGATTTATAATTAGTATTTGAAAACATCTTTTTAAATCATATCTCACTTTGACGAGAGAATTTATCATTCCTAATCAAGAGCAATAACAAATTCTCTTTAATTTCTTTAGAGTGATGAATTCATTATTAACTTATTAAGCTATCTTTATTGGTTCATACTATATCTAAATATTATCGATTGAACTACCTTAAATAGCTAAGTACTATCAATTGAACTACTCTAAATGGATAAGTCATAAGTAGCATCAAAACATAATAATTTTCACATGAGATACATTGGTAATCTCAAATTTAAGGATCAATTTTACAATCGTCAAAATCAGAAAATTCACAAATGCATAAGTTATATTTTATTTGAGATCCTCATAATCGGGTTAGTTTAATAAAATTATTATTTAGTAAGCACTACATATTTGTTTAAGTACCTCTACATTTTAATTTATAATATCATTTATTTTCTTCATAAGAAATAAACATAATATATATTAGTTTTACCATTCCAGCATTATCCTGTGTTGATGAAACTACAACTAGAAATAATTTACGAATAATACATAAATACAAATTGAATCTTATAATTATTATCCCGTCATAATTTTAATTGTATTGTAATTATTCAAGGATATTTCCTTTAATATTAAATATCAAATAAAATTAACAAAATACATAAAGATAAATAGTTGTAAGGCTATAAACTAATAATCTCTCACTTGCACTAAAGCTAATCACCTTTGTATCTAATACCATCCATATGTCGATCATGTTTCTTTTAAGACGACAAATTAGTGAGAGGATCTGTAAGATTCTTTTCAGTGAGAACTCACTCTAATGCTATGTCTTTTTACTCTACTTTCTCCTTGATTAAATGGAATTTCTTAAGCACATATTTAGATTGTTGATGCGACTTTGAATCTTTTTCATGTGCAATGATGTCATTATTTTCATAGTGTAAAACTATTGGCTTAATAATGCTAGGAACTATTCCAAGTTTGATTATGAACGTCTCGATCAAATTTGCTTTGTTTTTCATCTCTAACATAAAAATATACTCTTAATTGTAGAATCTGCAATGGTTAGTTGTTTGAAACTCTTTTAACTTACTACATCATCATTCAGAGTGAAGATGTACCTTGATTGTAATTTGTTATTGTTTGGAAACTAGTGTATGAATACACCTGAACTCTTAATTCAACTCTTTTATAGACCAAAAAATATATTTAATTATTCTCAAGTACTTTAAGACATTTTTCACAATTGTCTAGTTATCATCACTAAGATTGGCTTGAAACTTACTAGTTATGCTCAAAGCATAAGAAACACTTGATTTAGTACATAGCATTATGTACATGATTGATCCAATGGCCAAATCATACAGAACATAATCTACTTTATCTGTCTCTTCTCATGTTTTTAAATATACACTTTGTGAGAAAGAAATCCCACATGAAAAAGTAAATAATTTATCTATATGGGTACTTTTTCAAGGGCAAAATTCTAGAATTTTAGTGGAAAGGAAACATAAGCTAAAAGAGTGAAATTATTATAAATCAAATGTGTAATCTTACGTTTGTCCAATCCATTTTGTTCGTGTGTGTAAGAGCCTGAAATTTTGTGTTTTAGGCCTAATTGGTGAAAATATTTACATTCTTCCCCACTCATAATGAAATTCTTTAAAGGATGTATTAAATTGACATTTAACAAAAGCTTCAAATTACATAAGAGTAGAGAAAACTTAACTTTAATTTTTAAGGAGATACACTTAGGTGAATTAAAGTAAAGCATAACGATGATCACTAAAGGAAAAGCAATGGGGGTAATCCTGAAACATCAATGATTCAAAACATGCACTACTAAAATGTTGGACATATGCTAAAGGAACACGAATTAATTTTCATAATGCACATAAAAAACATAGAGGACAAATAGAACAAGAAATTAAAGTCTTTTATTGCCTTGAAAAGTTTCTAAAAGTGAGGATGTCCAAGTTGGACGTGCCAATCTATCGTAGATAATTGTTTTATATTGAGAGCTTGCTGGATTGATGCATGAAGAGAATAAACATCATGCTTACTCAATCCTTGAACATTCTTTTAGTGTCTTGATCCTTGACAAAAAAAAAATAGTTCAGCCAAACTTCGAAGAAACAAGAGTTATCAAAGTAAACTTTTGAACAGGTAGCTGGTTCTTTACAAAAAACGGAACGTATAGTACATCTTTAAGTTTCATAGCACCGCATGCTGAAGGGATAGATCCATTACCTATATGAGAGATTTAAAGCCCTTTACTATTACCTACATGAAGCAAATCAATGCTTTGATTTTCATTAAGAGTTTGATCGTGGATAGATTAGGGGCGATGTAATAGTTTGCAGTAGTGTCAGGAAACCAGACATGTCATGGAGAACCGTTGGTGTTAGGAGCTTAAACATGAGTAAAGTTGGGTTGAGGAGAGGTGTCCTAGCATTGATATCATTTTCTATAATGATCGGCAGTACGATTTCACCATCCACAAATTGACATGGTCGACATCGTCAATTTGAATTGATGTTGTTATGATTGGAAAATTTGCTGTGGAAAGGGGCAGGCAAGCTGGTGAATTGAAAAAATGTATATTAGGGATGAATTAGGGGTGTCTGATGAAGGTTTAATAATCGTATTAGCAATGGTAATTCTTGGGCACTTTTAATAAGAATCTCATGAGCTAGCAGTTGGCCACGTAATTCACATAATAAATTAGGTTCGGGGCATAGGCTAAAGGCTGTAATAATGCCATAAAATTCACTCCCTATAATTCGATAAATAATGGCATTAAACTTTAGTTAGGGAAAGGGCACAACTAGCAACTTGTAATTCTTCAATTACGGACTTGAACTTATGAAACGAGTAGAAATAGAAAGGTAGTTCATTTTGAACTCGTAAAGCTTCATATGTACTTGAAATTGGTGATTTTGTGATATTGGAATAAAATGTAAGTTTGCATTCTTAATATTCAAACATCAAAGACAAATCATAAATAAATCATAAATCACACGTAAATCATTCATGTTTAGATCTTGAATATAATAATAACCACATATACGAAGCGAATAAATCACTTACTATGAGCAAAATTTGTCAAGATATAGAGAGAAAGCTTTTAATGATCACAAATTAGTTTCTCTTTCTTAACCCTTTTTCTATAATAGATAGCTTGATGGATAACTCAATACCCAATTACGCTCATTTTGTATTTGCTTTTGTCTATACTTAATTAGGGTAGAAAAAGGACTAATTTATATATGCTTCTCTATTGATATTAAATCTTGTACGTCCATCAAGTACTAAATTAACGGTCAAGATTTAATATAATATTAAACAAAGAAAAATCCTAAACCTAGTTTGACACGGGCCTATAGAAAATATGGGTCATAACATTAGGCCATATTTCTTACATTCTCTTACTTGATCGGATGTTTTATCATTACATTTAACAGTATAACATATGACTAACAAAAATTTAAATCTTATAAACCATTAACATCATAAGTATCTCAACACAAAAAATCACATAATGTGGGCTATGACAATCATACACAATATAGTAATATACTCCCTTCCATATTCACTACATTAAGAACTTATTATGCTTAGGTTCATAAGTTGTATATAAATAACTTATAGTTCACATACTTATTATGAAAACATGTACAAATTTCTTATTCAAATAATCATGTATACATAAACATAATGAATCAGAAATATAAAATTCAAAAACATATTATTATTGAGCTCAAAAGTGCTAAAACATCATCATCAAACATTATTATCAATTATCAATACAACCAAGACCTATCCTAAGCACATGTTATTTGAATGTCTTTGGTTGTAAGCTCTTAGTTAGAGGATCTGATACTATGGGATCCATCCTAATATGTTCTATATGCACTCTTCGTTTCTGACAATAAAATACTTTAATTCTATGTGTTTTGCACCTCTGGAGTATTTGTCATTTTTTTCCTCCTACAAAACTATCAAAATAAATTTTTAGCATCTTGCTTACTATGTCGACAACCCTAAGCCCTGAAATAAAGTTTTGCAGCTATAATGTATGGATTGTAACCTCATAACTAGCTAAAAGTTCTACTTCCATAGTGGACAAAGCAATGATAGACTATTTGGAACTCTTCCATGTGATTGCTCCTTCAGCTGATAGGAAAAATAGTCAAACGTTGAATTTCTACTATCAACACATTCGATAAAATCTGAATCTGAATATCCAATCACTTCTAAATGATCAGACCTTTTATAAGTGAGCATGTAACTATTTGTTCCTTGAAGATATCTTAACACTTTCTCTACAACCCTCTGGTCGTTAACACTAGGATTACTTTGATATCTACCTAGTATCTTTACTGAAAACTGATGTCAAGTTTAATATAGGTTTGTACGCACATCAAACTACCTATAACAGAAGCATATGTAATTGTTTCCATTTCCTTACATTCCACGTCATTCTTTGGATATTGCGTAAGACTAAATTTATCTCCCTTTTGAATAGGGACTAGACCTAATGAGCACTTATGCATGTTAAATTTCTCAAAAATTTTCTCAATATAAGCTTTTTGAGGCAATCATAACAAACCTTTTAATCTCTTATGGAATACTGAAATTCCAATCACATAGGATGCGTCTCCCATATCTCTCATTGCAAAATTCATATAAAGAAATTCTTTAGTCTTGTGCAATAAACCTAAGTTATTAGCAGCAAGCAAAATGCCATCAATATAGGAATATAAACTTACCTTCACTAATCTTCCGATAAATAAACCAATCAACAGCGATTTCCTCAAAATCGAAAAAAGTAATGGTATTATTGAACTTACTATACCATTGCCTGGAAGCTCGTTTAAGTCCATATATTGACTTCTTCAATTTACACACCATATTTCTTTACCTTCAATGAAAAACCTTCGAGTTGATTTATATAAACTTTCTCCTCAAGATTCCTATTTAAAAAGACTATTTTCACATCCATTTGATGTAGCTCTAAATTAAATTGAGCCACTAATGCTAAAATTATTCTCAATGAATCTTTCTTTGAGACAGGTAAAAAAGTCTCCTTACAATCAATGTCATCTTTCTGAGTATAACATTTGGCAACAAGTCTAGCTTTATATCTATCAATATTGCCATTCAAGTTGCATTTGGTCTTAAAGACCTATTTATAGCCAACACGGTTAGAACCTTCTGGCAAGTCTATAAGATCCCTAACACTTTTTTGAGTCATTGATTTCAACTTATTCATTCATAACATCAATCCATTTTTCAGACTTAACATTACCTATAGCTTGTGAAAATGAAATAGGAACATTACCAATGCCACAATCAAAATCTGACTCTTACAAACTAACCACATAATCATTAGCAATAGTTGACCTTTTAATCCTTATAGGTTTGTTTAAATTTATACCAACTGGTTCATTTGTATGAGTTGGTGGTAAGTTAGGTTCTTCATGAGTTACTAATTCATTATCCAAATGTTGTTCTTGATTATTTTGATCTTCCAAAACAAGAACAACATTTGTTGTGATTGTGGGTTTAAGAACATTTATGGGTGATAGAACATCAACCCTTGTTTCTGTAATATCCAAAACTTGATTTCCAACACTCCCATTAACCTTACAATTCTCTAAAATTTTAACATTGACTTTTTCAACAATTTTAGAACTATGGTTCAGACAGTAAAACCTGTACCCTTTGGATTTCTTTGGGTAACCAATAAAGTAATCACTAATTGTTTGAGAATCTAGTTTTCGTTCATATGGATTATAAATTCATGCTTCTTTTGGACAACCTCAAACATGTAGGTGTCTTAAACTAGATTTCCTTTTAGTTCATAACTTGAAAGAAGTTTTAGGGACTACTTTATTAAGAACCCTGTTTAACAGATATATAGCAATTCTAAACATATACATCCACAAAATTTTGGATAATGAGGAATTATTCATCATACTCCTAACCATATCCATTAATGCTCTATTTCACCTTTCTTCTATACCATTTTGTTGCTGTGTGCTTGGCATAGTGTACATATGCCATTACTTTCACGAAACTTAGCAGACGGACCAGGACACTGTCCAAATTCATTATACTTCCATAATAACCACCACCTTTATCAAATCTTATAATTTTCACTTTTCTATCTAATTGCCTCTCAACCTCCTTTACAAATACTTCAA
This sequence comes from Erythroxylum areolatum, assembly GCA_024520975.1. Classification (NCBI taxonomy): domain Eukaryota; kingdom Viridiplantae; phylum Streptophyta; class Magnoliopsida; order Malpighiales; family Erythroxylaceae; genus Erythroxylum; species Erythroxylum areolatum. The sequence continues at coordinate 57,319,028 of JANIJH010000006.1, read as the reverse complement.
GGGTATTTACAACTTGAAATTTTTCATGTAGCAAATAGATATATCCATACCATAAAAAATCACCTATAAAGGTGATGAAGTATTTTTCTCCATTAAAGGAAAAAGTGTCAAAAGGTCCACAAATTTCGATGTGGATTATTTCAAGAAGCTGACTACTTCTCGTGACTCCTTTCTTGCTATGATTGATTTGCTTGCCCTTAATGCATTTCACACATAAGCCAAGATCAGTAAAATCTTGATTCGGTAGAATCTTATTCTTTACTAATTTTTATAACCTCTCTTTGGATATGTGACCCAAATGTTTATGCTCCAAACTACATTTCATTCCAACATTATGATTAATAATAAATAGGGATTTAGAAGAAAAAAAGCATCATCAAGTTTCAGTTTGTATAAACCCTCCACAAGTATTTTATAACCAAAAACGGAATTATTATTATACAAATTGAAAAAACCATGTCCAACATTAAGGTATATCCACTAGCATCAAGTCTAGAAATAGAAATTAAATTTCTAGAAATTGAAGGTATATAGAGATTGTTCATTAGATCCAAGTGATGGCTAGTATCTAATGTCAGTCTGTAAGTCCCTACACCTTTAATTGGGGCCTTCATTCGATTTCCCATACACAGAAAATTATTAGTTGGGTTTATAGTTTGGATTGTAAGGAATCCTTGCATAATATTAGAAATATAGGTAGTGACACCAAAATCAAACCACCAAGTATCAGATGGAACTTTGTATACATTTGATTAAAAGTATACAAAAATATAATGTATACCTTTCTTTTCTTACATTAGACAATATTTCTGATAATGTCCTTCTCTCTTGTAGAAGTGACATTTATCCAAATTTTTTCCCTTCCTTCACCATCAACATCTTGTGGAACTTTAGTAGGTCCTTTCTTCTTAAGAGTTTCTTTCCAGCTCCTTGATCCACTAGGTTAATAGAATGAAATCCTTATTTGTTTAATCTTGTTTCATCATGAATAAGCTTACTAGATAATTCATCATTATTCTACTTATCATTTATTGTGCTATAATTAATTTGGAACGGTCCATATTCAGTAAGAATGAGTCTTCTATGGTCATGAGTTAAGCCCTAAGTGTCCATACAAGTGCCTTATCGACAAAATGAAACTTATCTTCCACAAGCTTAAGAAAATATTTACCATTTTGATTTTCAGTGCTAGGAAGAGTAGACTTAATATTGCTGACAATTGTCATTCTCATAAAATTCAAGCATAACCTATTAGACTTTGCCTGCACCCTATAGTGTGCCTTTTTAACCTCTATATTTGGTATCATTAAGGTCAGAAGGCTTATCCTTTAATAGTGCCAAGTCAAGATCCAAAGCACCTAAATAGAAAGAGACTTGTTCCTTCCATTTAGAGAAATTCACATCAGTGAGCAAGGTACCAAAAGAAGCTTGAGAGTGAAGGCTAATAACTACAAACATATAAACACTCATTAATTGACCGATTTAGACAGGAAGCACATACATTAAATATATTGCAGGTTTCCTTTGGGTAAAGTCAACAATACATATCGTCACTATTATTGTTTTGAAAGCATATATCATCACTATTATTATAATTTTATTTAAACTTTATAAGAAAATTTAAAAAACTTCATCAAATACACATAACATCTTTGGATAAATATAAATATGTTACAAGAGTATATCAATTTTTTCTTTATATTTCTTAGTTATAGAATATTGATTTACCTTTAATTTCTATCAACTAATAAAATTTTTCATAATAGCATTTCATAAAATACACAAATTATATGACCACATATTAAAAAATTAATTTGGCCACTTTAGTGACTAATCAATTAATTTTAATCATACTGTAATATATATATATATATATAATAATAATAATAATAATAATAATAATAATAATAATAATAAAGAACAACAACAACAATAACAACATCAACAACAACAACAATAACAACAACAACAATAACAACAATAATAATAGCAACAACAATAACAACAACAACAATAACAACAACAACAACAACAATAATAATAAGATGAAACTAAAATTAAAATTTTGATTATAGGTCAAAATATCATTAATATGACCAAAACATTAAAACTCAACTTTAGAAACAATTCATCTATATCAAAACTTCATGGGTTAAAAGTGTAATTTTTCATTAAAAACCTAATTCTAGAAGTTATGAAAGATGAAACAATTCATAGTAATTTTTCAAAATTAAAAAGATGCGCATACGTGTCTCTTACACTTCCATGAGGTTAAACATCGTATCCATTTTAAACCCTTTGTTTACTTGCTCTAATTCCTTTGACTTCGACATGTACATAAACTCATAAACAAAAGACAAAATAGAAGACACGACAAGGTGATTGGTGAGTGCATATTCAATAGGCCAAACGACAAGGAAATGCCATCAAGGAAATGGAAAAATGACAATCCAAAGAAAGCAACTTTAAGGGTGTGGCCCCTCTCATTATTTACAAAATTTGATTGTTTATTACAAAAGGGTGTCCACTGAAACCCTAGATCCGTTCCACACAATGCTTCTTTTGGTTTCTTTAATTCTTTTAAAATAAAAAACAAAGAGAGGATAATGCAGCATACACCAACGTAATGATTGATGACTTTGAAATCAAAAGACATAACAAATGTCACATATACATGAGCTCATCTTCATCAACATTGTCATGGTAAATAATTTTTTTAATATAAAAAAGTATTCTTTATATCATCATCATCATCATCATCATCATACCCTGAATTACCATAATGAAGCAGGGTCTGGGAGGACCTGATAGTATGCAGCCTTATCCCTACATTATAGAGAGGTTGTTTCTAGTAGGCCCACATGCATAAGTGACATGATAATAGAAATGTAGGTTATAAAGAATAAATATGGAAAGACTGGTAGGAAATCCATATATATACCTAATGGTGACCATAATCTGCTATTACCTTTCAACTTGCAAAGACTAGATTTTCTCGTTGTTAGTTGCGCAATGAGTCTTCCTTAATCAGTGCCCTGAGAATGCGGCAGTCTTACGATTTTATACATACCATCGTAGGAATCTCCCCCTACACCTGAAAAAAAAACTCTATGGATTGTCGTCCAGCCTTATCCTATCACGCCAGATTTTTCTAATTCTAACCACTGCTGCGGTGAGGGCCAACTCTGACATATCTCTCTTTATCACTTCCCTCCAGTTCTTATAAGGCCTCCCTTTTCTCCTCTTGTAGTTACTGAGGTTTATTCTCTCGCTGCAGTGAACCGAAACATCACAGGGCATCCTATTGATACGCCCAAACTACCTAAGCCTTTTCTCTCTTAACTTGTCATTTATACTAGCCACTTGTAGGCCGACTCTTACTGTTGGACCTTGAACATTTTATAAAAGTTAGAACCATTTGAATGAGAAATTTTGGAGATTAGTCATGAGTAAAGAACAAATGATAGAAATCCGTGAACCAAGAAATGATAGGCAAGAGTAAAGTAGGACGTAAGAGATGTGGATAGATTTATGATTTGCTATGGTGTTTTTGGTAGATAAGAGATTTTTGAAATAGAAAGAATTAAGATGAATGTTAGCAGTAAAATGAAAGCAATATTTGTGTAGTAAATTGATGAAGAATAGGTATATATGTGTATGTTCGGTCATTGGTCTTCAAGATTAGTCATGGATTATAATTTTTCTTTATGGGGACATTGATTTGAAATGAAGTTGAAAATGAAGGGAAAATACCGCAGAAAAAGGTAATCTTAGTATGAGTTGTGTTAAGAAAAGATTTTGAGACAAATTGGTAGTTGATCTGGAAAATGTTCAATGAGTATGCTTCAGTTTTTTTAGCCACAACGGTTTCTCTAGTTGTCCAAACAAGATGATTCTTGATTTAGATTAAACTAGAGATATATGGCTACATTCCTTATGAAGATATCGAATTTAAATTCTGTCTCTAAGAATCTCAAACTTTGTCATGAAGTTGAGAATTGGGTGTAGTACATGAATGTAAAATTTGTGTACTGTCTTCAGGGATATTTCTAGGTAGTTGTGAGCTAATTTAGGCAAAATTGTCTTCTTGGAAGTTTTAGATGATCTTTCCAGCTTTCCAACAATGTAAAGTTTGTAAATTTTGGATATCGGAGTTGAGAGATATGACCATTACAAGTTGTGATGTTGCATAGGATGTGTGTATGTGACAGCTATGGAGATTGATGTTAGTTTGACTTCTGTATCGTCTTAGTTTGACTTCTGTATCGTCTTAATTTGACTTCTGTATCATCTTAGTTTGACCTCTATATCATCTTAGTTTGACCTCTGTATCGTCTTAGTTTGACTTTCTGTTTTGTCTTAGTTTTGCTTTGACTTCTGTTTCATTTTTTATTCTTTTAGGAGCCGAATCTCACTTCAAGGTCTTCATGAAAGTTGTAGATCTAGAAGTGTTCTTTCAAATCGTCTAAAAATGAAGTCAATCGGACACTTGTAGTAAGAGTTATGGCAATTGCGCCAAGGCATGTACAATATGAGTAAAGATATGAACATGTTAGATTCTTTTGGCCATAACTTTTTCTCTAGACACCCAAATGACGTGATTTTTTAACCATTGGGCTCGTAAGACACTGCTATACACCTCCACTAAAAAACTCACAGCCATATAAATGAATGGAGAAAGATTGAATGAAAAGAGTGGGACAGGTATAGTGAGTGTGCTCTTAAGTAATGTGAACTTATGGTATTCTACTGAACATACTTCAGTATTTTGAGTATATCTGGATCTATAGGATTCCAAATGAGATGATTTCTAATCTTTGGCAAACTAGAGACATGGAGCTACGAATGGTATGAGAACTTGGAATCTAATTCAGTCTCTAGGATGTTTAAATTTCAGATAGAAGTTGTGCATAGTATACTGATTTGGACAAGAATAATCCAAAAATGTTTGCAGTGTATCTTTCGAAGTACTGGACCAAATGGATTGATTTTGGTGTCATTGGAAACTTAAGACAAACAGGGAACATTTTTTTAGAAGAAAGTGTTATGTCAGAATGTTCAAGAGAGATTTTGAGGTTGTTCAAGAAAGAAAAAAGGAAGAGAAAGAGAAGAGCTTCCCTTTGAGTTAAGGATCCCTTCATTTTGTAAAGAATGAAGGTAAGATCATTTCAAATCTTTTGGATTTTTGGAAGAATTTTAGTTCATGGAGTCTAGAAAAGGTTTGGGTTTAAGTATTCTAGAACCAATTTTAATGATTGTGCCTTAAGGAATTTTCAATTAAAAAAAACCCTATTGAGTGAGATTTTTGTTATTGAACATAGGGATCAAAGAGATAAGAGAAACAAGAGAAGAGGCTTTTTGAGCAAGGCTATAAGCAAGAAAATAAGGTGGGTTTCATGTTTATAATTGAATAATGAGCGATAAATGCTTTCTTCCAATTTAAGAAAATAAAATGATTTCAATTACTTCATAAATGTTGTTTTCATTACTTTTGAATGATTTGCAAAATTTCTACATGTTTCGGTACATGAATTTTGTTGATGAATTTCAAAAATAAAGATAGAAATGCATTGAAACATTTTATGTTATGCCTTGAAAAATGTCATGGCATTTTATATATTTGGAAAAGAAGAAGAAGCATGAAAGTATGATGAAATGATTTTGAGCATAAGTTTGCTTGTGTTTGGGCAAGAGAGGAACTTTTCATTAGTCACGTGCACATCGACGTATAGCCTTCTCCCGACTACCCACTTGAGGCCACGAGATCCTGAGAAATCGGACTCGTTTAGTTCACAGTATAAACTTCGGTTTATCCGTTTTGTCCCACGGAACTCTCGAGCCATTTGTTTGTGCATTGCATCTTTATATTGTCAAAAATGTTGCATATTTGAGTGTTATACCTTGAGGGTTACATGTATATGTTATGTTTATGTGATGATATTTTCTTAACTACAAATTTTGAGCTTATGAATTTGGTTGAGAATTTGAAAACTATGAGTTTTATGCATTCAATATGAAATTTCTATAACAAATGAACATTT
>JANIJH010000006.1:57259138-57275551 GCA_024520975.1 Erythroxylum areolatum | reverse complement strand
TGGGCCTCAAGGAATTTTTTTTAAATTATTATCTTATGCATTTAGCGAGGTTATTATTTTATCCCATTGGCCCAAGTCAGAACCGGAGAAAATTATTATTTAATCGAGATTATTAATTTATTGAATATTCATTTATCGAAGTTTTACTGTACCTTAAAATAAATTGAACTGAACTAGTTAAAGTCGTGTTACGTCATGCCTCAACTACATGTGACAGACACGTTAACATTAGATTTTGATGGGGTGGTTAATGGTTGTTTTGGGTATGAAGTCAGTCAAATCCTCGTTTCGCATCATCACGCTTTTCTTCCCGATTGACCACCATGCCATGACCACACACGCTAGGACTCGCTGAGTGTGATACTAATACCAACTATAGAATTTTGATAAGTTGGAATTTAGCACAGGAACACCTTTGCTTTGAACCTTGAGTATTAGACTCAGACAAACTACACCATAAAACTAAGGAATAATAAATTAAATAATGATTAATTTTTTAGAATTTTAATTTAGTAATTAATATTTTAAAATTTATATAAGTCATGTCTTTGTTGTAGCGTGTTTATCAAGAAGCCGCTTTGTTCTATTTCTATTTTTTTGTTATAGTTTTCGATTTTTGTTTTCAGCATTTTGTTTATATTTTTCTTTTAAATAAAAACAAAAATCTGTTTGGTTGTTAATGTTAATGTAGTTATATTTTTATCACTGATAATAATTACATTTTAAATAAAACTTAAAGATAAATTTTTAATTAAATAAATTTATTTAATCTTTTATATAATATTTATTAACAAATTATTAATAAAAATATGTTATTTCAATAAAATAAATAATTTCAAATTTCAAATTTTATTTAAAATTAATATTTATTTGAAATAAATTTTAATAATTAAATCAAAATTTATTTGAATATTTATATATTTTAAATTTAATTATATATAATTAAATTATAACAATTAAATTATTAATAATTTTATTGATAATTAATTTTAATTTATTAAATATATAAATATAATGTTGAATTAAATTATTCATAATTTTTATTAAAAATTAAATAATATATATTTAAATGATAGTAAATCAGATTATTAAAAAAAACAGGAAACAAAAACTACTTTTTATAGTTTTCATAATTTTTGAAAACTAGAAGAAACCAAAACCAAAATCAAAAACAAAAACTCAAACAAATAAGATTTTTTACTGAATTTAAAAACAAAAATAAAAAATGGAAACAAACACCTCGTAAATTGCATGTTGATGTTCATTTATTACTCATATTAGTAAAACTAATTTTTAAAACTAATTTATTTAATTTAAAAGATTAATCATTAAATTAAAAAGTTCAAAAAAATTATTACTCATATTCTATTTTTCTCGGATCCACATGCACTCCTTGCTCTGAAATCACATGTCCAAAAAATGTCAATTCCTTTAGTTAAAATTCACATTTGTCGAATTTAGCATACAACTTATTCTTTCTTTGTGTCTCCAAAGAAATTCTTAAATGTTCTTCATGCTTTTTATCACTTTTGGAATAAACCAATATATCATCAATAAAGACAATGATAAATTGGTCTAAGAAAGACTTAAAGATTCTATTCATCAACTCCATGAAAGCTGCAGGGGCATTCGTCAATCCGAAAGGCTTAACAGAAAACTCAAAATGCCCATACCGTGTTCTAAAAGTAGTCTTTGACATATTAGACTCTTTTATCCTCAACTAGTGATAACCTGATCTCAAGTCTATCTTAGAGAAGACTTTTGCCCATTGCAATTAGTCAAACAAATCATCTATGCATGGGAGCAAATATCTATTCTTGATAATGACGTGATTGAGCTTTCGGTAATCCACACTATTCTCAACGATCCATCTTTCTTCTTTATAAAAAGGACCGGAGCTCCCCAAGGCGAAGAGCTCGGCCTAATGTACCCTTCCTCCAACAATTCTACTAATTGTTCTATAAGTTCCTTTAATTCCATCGGAGCCATTCTACAAGGCGGAATTGATATTGGTGCAATACCCGGAAGAAGCTCAATAGGAAACTCAATTTTCTTTAGTGGAGGTAGTCCTGACAATTCATCTGGAAAGACATCCAGGAATTTCTTCTAACTTCCCTCCATCTGCCTTCGTGTCTACCACATAGGACAAAAATGCTTTACACCCTTTCCTCATTATTTTCTTTGCTAACAGAGCCGAAACAACTCTAGGCGGGCTTGACTTTCGGTCTCCCATAAATACCACCTTTCTACCGTCATCTAACTCAAACTCTACTATCTTCAATTTGCAATTCAAATTGTCATTATACTTCTCTAACGTGCCCATACTTAAAATCACATCTAATCCTCCCATCTTCAATGACATTAGATTCACCACTAATCGTTCTCCTCCAATACATATCTCATAGTCTCTATGAACTTGACTAATCACAATATACTGGCCGATTGGAAACTTGATGAGAAACAGTAGAAGTTCTCATAGGTTTGGACTTGCTTGCTCCACTGCTCCTCTCCTTAGACTGCACAAGGAAAGTCTTGGCACTCCTCTCAGACATAGCAGTACTACCTACCCTCTTGACCTGTTCTCTCCCCTTTTTCTTTTTGTTCATAGCGCTTTTTATGCTCTCAATATTCTCAACTCTCAGTGCCACTTCAACTAGTTGTTGAAAGTCATAAAAATTATGTACCATCACTTTTTCTTTGATGGCCAAATGCAACTCTGATTTGAATATACGACACTTAGCCGCCTCACTCATCATCATCTCAGTTGCATACCGAGACAACTGCGTAAACCTACATTTATACTCGCTCACTATCATCTCCCTCTAGGTGAGACTCAGAAACTCCCTCTGCTTCTGCGGAATATAAACATTAGACAGATACTTCTTCTCATAGGTAGCTAGGAAGTCCTTCCATGCCAACACTGGCGGTCTTATTTGACTCCCCGGTACATATTCCCATCAATGCAAAGCATCTCCTTGAAGCAAACTAGTAGCATATTCAACTTTTTCCTCATCTTCATAGTCCATCTATTCTAATATTCTTTCTATCTTTCTCAGCCAAGTCTCAGCTTCTTCTGGATCAGTAGTCTCATAGAAGTCCACTGCCCTATACTTCCTTAGCTTATCAAACTGCTTTCCTTTCTTAATTGAGGCCAAAGCAGAAGATTGTGGCATCTGGTTTGTAACATCCTATTCTTGTAGGAAGGTTAAAATGATAAATGTGAGTGATTAATGAGAGTTAAGAATATATTTCCATGTTCATGTATACTATGTCATGCACATGTATATGAATGGTGAAGTTGTGACACATGAAAATGATTGTACAAGCATTCATGAATAATTCCGGGTATAATTTGATTATGATGTGATTTTTAGGTGTTTTAAGAATTTTGAATTTATCTATCTTGAAAATTTTATTAGTTAGTAAGAATATTGTAATTGTGAATTTGGTGAATTTAGGCATAAAATTTGGGGAAAGATTATACAAAATAGGAAAAAGACATCAAATGAAGATTTGGAAATAGTTGAATTATAAAGATGAGAGTTTAGGAGAGTTAGTTTCAAAAGAACTAAGTTAGAGCTTAGATGTAAGGGATGTGACAAGTGTCACTTAGGCTTTGTACTTTTGTTAGAAATAGGTTACTGTTCTCTGAGAATTAAAAAGTTAAGTTATATGTCTAAGTTCATTCTTCATTGGGATCATCTTCAAGTTTTCCTTTCATACACAGAGTCTTCCATCAAACCCCTTCTAAGAGATTCCTCTACTTTTCCTTCCTACACCAAACTCACTTTGCTATTTGTGTCTTAGAAAAACCAAAAGCTGGTCATTGTCCTTAGTGAAATATGTAAATTGCATAGAGTTTAGGGCTTGAAGATTTTGGAGTTTTCAAAAGGTAAGTAAAGAATAAATCCTTTAGAGTTGGGAATTTATGAAAGAAAGTTGATGAATTACTATCATCTACATAGAAATGGCATTTAAGTGTATATTCATAAATACTTTGTGGTTGGGAGGAAAATTTTGGATATAGTGTTAATTTTAGTTTTTGGAAGATTATTAGTGATTAGGTGATAAAAAAGTGATGTTGGAGTTGAGATAGCAATAACTTGATCTGAAATTTCAGTAAAACGTTTGTACCAATCTAGATAGATTTGTCAAAATGGCCTTCATGAAAGTTATAAATCTTCCTTTTATCTTTTCAACATTATATAGTATGAAAACTTGGACATCTGAGTTGAAAGTCAGGGTCTTTGTAAGGGAAGATGTTCAAAAGTGAAGTTGTTTCTTCTGCCTTTTTACTTCTTCTGTGATGACATCATCTCCTTCTGTGTTTTCTTTGTGATAACGTCATCTTCTTTTGTGTTTTGTATCGTCTGTGTTTTGTCCCTTCATAGTTTTGCTTCTTCAGTGATAACGTTATCTTCTTCTATGTTTCCTTTGTAATGACGTCATCATCTTCTATGTTTTGTATCGTCTGTGTTTTGCTTCTTTTGCCTTTTCGCTTCTTCTATGTTACTATTCATAAACTTCTTTTACGTTACTATTCATAAACTTCTTATGTGTTAGTGTTCATAAACTTCTTCTGTGTTACTGTTCATAAACTTCTTCTGTGTTACTGTTCATAAACTTCTTCTGAGTTTGCTTCTTCTGAGTTTTCTTCCTTCTGTGTTTTATTCCTTCTATGTTTCGCTCCTTCTATGTTTTGTTCCTTTTGTGTTTTGTTCCTTCTGTATTTCGCTTCTTCTGAGTTTTGTTCCTTTTGTGTTTTGTTCCTTCTGAGTTTCGCTTCTTCTGAGTTTTCTTCCTTCTGTATTTTGTTCCTTCTGTGTTTTGCTCCTTCTGTGTTTTGTTCCTTCTGTGTTTTATTCCTTCTGAGTTTCGCTTCTTCTAAGTTTTGTTCCTTTTGTGTTTTGTTCCTTCTGAGTTTCGCTTCTTCTGAGTTTTGTTTCTTCTGTGTTTTGCTGACGCGTCTTCTTCTGTGTTTTGCTGACGCGTCTTCCTCTGTGTTTTGCTGACGCGTCTCCTTCTGTGTTTTGCTAACGCGTCTTCTTCTGTGTTTTATTGACGTGTCTTCTTCTGTGTTTTACTTCTTCTGAGTTTTACTTCTTCTGTCTTTTTACTTCTTCTGTGTTTTGCTTCTTCTGAGTTTCGCTCCTTCTGTCTTCTTTTTATTCGCCTAACCATAACTTCTTCTCTAGACACCTAAATGAATTGATTCTTGAACCATGGGACTCGTAACATATTTCCCTACATTTCTACCTAAAAATCTCAGCCATCTGAAATGAATTGAGAAAGATTGAGTGAGAAACGTAGAATGGGTACAGTGAGTGGGCTCTTAAAATTTTATAAACTAGGGTTATTCCACTAAACGTACTTCGGTGTTTTGATTATGTCTGGATCTATAGGATTCCAAAAGAGTAATGAATTGTGATTTCGATGGTTTTAGTGAGGCATAAACCTAAGTATGAATCATACTTAGGTAAGTTTTGATATGAGATCGATTTTGTGATGAAATTGATGGAAAATACCCGGGATTTTTATGAACATGCATTGTGCATAAGTTAATTCATACATGAGCATCATTGGATACTTATGATTGAAGAAATTGTGATATTGTGTATATTATTTGTTATAGAGGAGCAACTAGAACGTCAACTTCCAGACATTGCCGGATCTTCCAGGCATTAGCTTCGGGAGAAACTTGTGAGTAACCTAGATGGTCTCACTTAATTACTTATTTGTTTAGATTATATTTCGAATGACAAATGAATGTGATTGATTGCGGATTCCGGACAGAAGGTCCGATGACTGTGGAGTCTGAAATGTATATTGAAGTGTGGCTTGAATGTGAATGTGAAGACCTATGTGCTTTATAATGTGATTGATTGTGGTACATGCATTCCATTCATGAATGCATGAAATATAATGAGAGTTGTGACCAGAGTAGCCAACGATTAAAGCTTAAAGCTAATGTGTGGAAATGAACTTCGAGCTTAAAAATATTTCAGAACCTCAGGCTCAACGTGTAATAAGCCCTATATCCTCTTCGGATAAGGGACAGTTATTAATGAGCCCGGTATCTAAAATAGATACGGGACAGTTCAGGCACTCGGTCACGACAATGTAACAATTGGAAAAAAAGTCTCATGATCATTTCATATGCATTTGGTTATGTATGTTTGACTAATTGAAATGCATGAATTGCTTCTGCGTAAGTGAGAATGTGATATTTATGTAAAGTAAAAAATTGTGAGAAAAATTGTTGTGTGAATTGATGTGCTGCATGAATTGAGTGAATCATCGATGATGGTTACCTCATTGAGTTCACAAAACTCACCAAAATTGCAACTGTATTTTAAAGGTTGGCTAGCAGTAGGGCCTCCTGTGCTTTATAATACATGGGCCAAGCCTACCCATCATAGCAAGCCCATGAACACAGGCCCAATGACACGTTAAAGAGAGAATTATCGTTGACATCTAATTAATCGAGATTTTTACAAAATAATTTCAATTATGCTAGTCCACAACTAATGATAAAATTCTATCATGTTAGCCTTAGGTAATACGTCTCTATGTTATTTCTTCCCTATTTGTCTGTGGGTGCAGTCAGCTAAAAGATGTGGCTGTGAATTTGGATTGCCAGCCAGGAAAATAAAATACAACAGTCTTGGGAACCCAAATTGAAGTACGTAGCTTTCAAGTTGTTTAAGGCTCTGACACGTACAAACCAGTCATTTGATACTACAACCCATCAAGTTCATTATTTATGGTTCGCTAAGTACACAAACTTGCTTACCGTTAATCTTCTCAATTATCCAAAACATCTGCTTTGTGTTTTAGATAAAAGCAGATCATATTCTAACCTCTTAATTACACTTTCTTCTCTTTTTTTTTTCCCGAAGAATCTTACGCAGTCATTTTTTAAATAAATATCGAATAAATCTTTGAATTGATGCAATAATTTGTAAATTACATCAACTATTATTTTACATTTGACAAGTTATATAAAACATTCTCGATCGAAAAAACGTAAGTAAAAAGAATCGAACATATAACCTTTTGATCCTAAACCCCTCCACTCTAACAACTCAATCACTCTTGAGCCCTCTTAGCTACACTTCCTCGGTAAACTGGTATCTATTCCAAATTTCAATTTTTTCATTACAAATCACCAACGAGACTTAATTGATAAGGTTAGGAAGCTACTATAATTTCTATGTTCAAGAATTAAAAAATTCTCAAATAATTTATAGATTTGACAAAATTTTCTTAAAATTAAAATGAATGTGTATTTTGGTGTTATTTTATTTTTAATTTTCTATTTTAAATAATTTTTATCGATTGGATATTTAATCCATTTTTGACAGATTTGAATAAATATCTTCGCAGAATAAAGAACTCCTAATGAGACTTAAGTTTTTTCGACGAAATCCCACTCGCCTTTCATTGTGGTGCACCACACTCAAATATTCACACAAAGGACCCGTCAGGGCAAGTGTTATCAACGCGGATAACAAGAGCGTAATACAAAGAAAGACGAAAATGGATGTGTGAGTTGAGGATTGGAGGCATCGCCTGCGAGTAAGACCTACGTTTCTTATCGTGAATCACAATATCCAGTCCAATCACTGACGCTGCTCTGATATGTCAATATATGTATGCTGCATTCATCAGCCATGCCCCATCTAATCCTCTTCCGCTTGATCTCTGACCCTGCGTCTCCGATCTCCAGTCGCTTCACTCGATTCCTACGCTTGTGGTAGGCTCTCGTGATCTCCCTCCCAGCTGACGATTCCAACTCGGTGACTCGGTGAGTCAATTCTCTCGAATCTTCCTTTTCTTGTCTTGATTGGGCATGTTTGAGATCTGTTGCTTTTTGTTCGATTAGGATTTGTTTAGAAGAAGGATATGAATTACATCTCCCTACATGGATTTGTTACTAGTACTTCTGTTTAATTAATAGGTTTCGAAGGTTAAAGATGGAGCCGATGGATATTGTTGGTAAATCGAAAGAGGATGCGTCTCTACCTAAAGGTATTATGTCTTTTTATTTCTCAATAGATTGTTGATTTTTGTTTGTATTTTCAATTATAAGATCAGTATGGTCTATTTGGCCTTTTCCGCAATTTTTTTGAGCTATTAATCGTCATATTTTGTACTAAATTCCGGAAATTGAAAAATCTTGGCAAATTAAAGATTTAGTGATTCTGCATATGAGAGTATATTTAATGTGAAGCGAATGAAGAAATTGCTTGGTTTTGGAACTCTATCGTAGACCAAGGCCTGGTGAAAAAATAATGTTACTTTTTAAGTAAGCGACGTGAGATTTGTAACTTACAACTACAAGCTGTAGATTAAGAAACGTTGGGCCTGATGACTTGGGGGTGATAATCTATTGAAATCCCTCTGTATTTCTAGAGATATTACTTTTGGTTTTTCCTCCTCCTGTCAATTTTGCCACAGTTTATTCATTGTGATAGCTCGTGCCAATAGGCTGTGGTGATGCTTAATTGTTCAACAAACAATAATGTCATTATGTATCCTTGTTGCTTATTTCAATCAGTGAATATATTTTCCAGCAACTATGACCAAAATTATTAAAGAGATGCTGCCTCCTGACGTTCGTGTTGCAAGAGATACTCAGGATCTTTTGATTGAATGCTGTGTAGGTGAGGTATTCCTATCAATTTAACATTTATTTTTATCTAACTTGAGTTTGATGTTTTATGATAGAAATCAACGAGTATTAACCTTAAGTATTGCAAATGTTTGTCAATTGTTAATTTGTTAACGTTCCTGTTTTGAACTCAGTACGTTTAAGTGCTTTTTTTGGATCAGCAATTTAATTGCAATAGAAGGGAATATTAAAGCAAGCTCATTATTGAGTAACATTTTTCGCAGCTAAGATTGTTCTATGCTATTTTCTGGTCACATCGTACTCCCACGTACCTCATTTCCATAGAGCCTCAAACATAAATAAATTTCCTTGTTATACAGTTCTGAAGTAGTTACTTTTTTAACCAGTTATGTAATCCAACCATTTACTTAAGCGAAATATGTTCTTTGCTCTTCTTCTTTTCTTTTGGGTCAAGACACTTCGGTGTGCATTTGATGAAGTAACATTTTTATTATTTGCTATTCTGAAGCACTTAAGGAGTTAAGGCTTAGGAGGCGAAGTTGGACTCTCTTGCATTACAGTTTGATGATTACTTCTCAATTTTCTTTGATTGCCAAGAAGGCCCTGGATCTTGCTATTTGTTGGCAGTTTGTCTTGCTAATAGTGACTGAAGAAACTTTTATGTGTTTCAGAATTCATAAACCTCGTATCATCAGAGTCGAATGAAGTTTGCAACAGAGAGGATAAACGTACAATTGCTCCTGAGCATGTGCTGAGGGCTCTGGAGGTAGTTGATCTCCTGCTTTTTTTGTTTTTCTTAAGATATTTAATATGTAAGACACCTAAATTTTAAAGTCTACAGTATGAGACCAGTTGCTTACAGGCCATTTCATTTGACACGCAAACTTAATCCACACTTTATATATGTAGGAAACAAATGAATGGGAATTATCATGTTATATACCCGCTTCTATTGTTTGCATTTGTTTTATCCCTTTTTTTTTTTGGGTCCAATCAACATAGTATTCCACACGATACTTCGCAGAAAGTCAATCTGCAAGTTAAGATCATAGTGACCATATTCATGACTTCGTAGTGGTGAGACTTTGTTAAATTAGTTTTTGGTCCTCATGTTATGAGAGTTTATCACCTAAACGTCCAATATTAATTTAGTGTGCAAAACAAGATTATTGCTGTAAATTTTAATGACTTCGAATCTTTTTCATGAAATAGGAAGCTTTGTCTTTCCATTTTCATCTCATTTTCAATCCACTAAGGAGCTCAATCAATTCTTTCGACTAGTGGCACTTGTCTTGGGTATACATTTCTTTTGATACTTACTCAAAGAAGCCAGCATATCATGGTGCAGATGTATTTAACTGCCATACATTATATCAACTTAATATCTGCTTCTTCTTTTTTTTTTTTTTCTGGATACCGTGGGTAGATAAAACCATTTACATGTTTCATCCATGGACTGATTTTGTTTTTTTCTGAATCAGGTTCTTGGGTTTGGAGAGTACATTGAGGAGGTTTATTCTGCATATGAACAACACAGGCTTGAGACTATGGTAAAACTTTTTTTAATGGCCTTGTGCATCCAGTAGATTCATAAAGCTGGGAATTATGATTTTGAAGTGCTGCCCAAATTATCCCCTTACAATATTTTTTTGTGGTTACCTTCCAGCAGGACTCGTTGAGAGGTGGTAAATGGAACAATGGAGTGGAGATGTCAGAGGAAGAAGCAGCAGCAGAGCAGCAGAGGATGTTTGCTGAGGCTCGTGCAAGAATGAATGGGGAAGCTATTCCCCCTAAGCAGCAACCAGAGACTGACCCAAGTTTAGAGAGCTAACCTTTAGGGCGCTACCCAAAAATGGTTTCAGAATTAATAGGCGAGAGTCCTTTTCTCTTCCTTTTGTGCTATTAATCTTACTTAGATAGTGTACAAAAGTCATTGGCAACTGCACTTCCTTACGCTGACGCGCACTTCAATTTGTACTTCATCCTTTGGGTCATTGTCTATATAAGTTGATGTAATTAGTGCAAGATTGCCTTATTCCCTTTTGTATTTTAGAGCACTATATTACAGTATTGTACCATTAACTTAATCAAAAGTGAGGCGACTCTTTCTGGGTATCAAGTGCCAAACATGCAGGTCTTCTTATGATAATTGATCCGAAGAAAAAACGAGTCATGTTGTGTTATGCTGCCTGTCTGTCATATTCTCTTTAGTGGCAATCAAATTATCAGCATTGTCAATTCATGCTTCTTTAACAATTAACAGCATTAAAATTCTGTTCTCCCTAAGTAAGAAATGGACGAACAAGTGTCAGTTGGAAAACTGGAGAAATGGATCCAAATTACTCTTTTGAACGTAAGTGGTTACAACTTACAAGCCTATCTTGTTTGCAACTGTTGGGGTTAGGTCAAAACGCGAAAAGAGACAGACAGTCAAGGCAAAATCCTTTTCTCCTTCCTTGCCTTGCCCCACCAAGAAAGTGAAATCACGAACTTATTGTCCCCTTAAGATTCCTTTATTTTGCTTTTTCTCTGCCTCTCCAGTATCCATTTATCAGCCTAGTCTAGTGGGGCACGCTCTGTTTCTTTTGTCACGGTCACCACAACAACAAAAGAATGATGCTTGAAGCCCCACAGACCATCTAAAGAGGAAAACAAAACTGAGCCAGTATCATTCTTTCACTCAACAGGCACAGCGACCAGCCACCATATTTATAAGGACTAGTCTTCTCATTGAGTACTGCTTTCTCTCGCATACGAGTACTCACTCATGGCTAGACCCTCCTCTCAAGATGACTCCTCCAAGAGACACTTCCACTGGACCAAAAAGGTTGCAACTGAAGAAGATGAAGAACCAGCTCAAACCCTCAACCCTCCCTCAGATACAAAAGAAGAAGACAAAAACGAAAACCCCATCAAAATCCATGTCCTTATCCAAACCCCAAGGAAGAAACTTCCTGCTGTTGCAGTCGCTAGGCTTCGTTCAGTACTCACAGCCCTCGGTAGAAACAGATCAAACCTCCAAGTCGGGCTTGGACGTCGAGTGGTAGGAACCCTTTTCGGTTCTCGCCGGGGACATGTTCACTTCGCATTTCAAAAAGATCCCAACTCGCCACCAGCTTTTCTGATAGAACTCGCCACCCCGATTAGCGGACTTGTCCGAGAAATGGCGTCTGGGTTGGTGAGAATCGCGTTGGAGTGTGACAAACAGAAGGCGGAGGAAAAGAAAGGTGTGAGATTGCTGGAAGAGCCCATGTGGAGGACTTTCTGTAACGGTAAGAGGATTGGGTTCGCTACAAGGAGGGAATGTGGAGTTAAAGAGTGGAATGTGTTGAAAGCTGTGGAGCCTATTTCAATGGGTGCAGGTGTCTTACCTGGAAGTGCAAGTGAGGGTGGAGGAGCTGACGGGGAAGTCATGTACATGAGAGCTAAGTTTGAAAGGATTGTTGGGTCTAGAGATTCTGAGGCTTTCTACATGATGAATCCTGACAGCAATGGAACTCCTGAGCTTAGCGTCTACTTGCTTAGAGTCTGATGTTTCAGTGACTTACCATCCCTTTTCTTTTTCTTTTTTCTTTTATAGTTTCTAATTCTTAAAGGAGTAATTAAGGCAGGGTGGTGATAAATTGTGTAGTAAGTTTCATGTTTGTTTCATTTCCTTTCCATTTCTTCTTCTGTAGGTTTACTTTTATTTTGTTAAACACGAGGAGTAGGTGGTGGGGTTACGAAGGTGTATATGTATAGTTTTGTCCGTCCTTACAGCAAGTGATGAGGCAAATGATGGTCCAATGCAATCAATTACTGTCTTATCAATTGCTCATTTCCCATTTTCTTTTTTTAGTTATCATTTTGCATTTCTTTTCCATTTAATGTGTGAAATTTTCTGCTACTTTCTTTCTTTTTTGAAGGATCAGGGTTCTTGCATACAATTCAATTTCAAATATCAAAGTATTCATGTCCGTCCAATGTCTGTGACTCACTGTTCATTTAACAGTTACATACTCTATTTGCGCCAGACTCCATATACTTGGAGACCTAGGGATACTGAATTGATTTATCAGATCAAACACAGTTTCGAGTTGGCCTGACCCCTGAAAGGAATGAAGGTCTGGATGATCAATTTCCTTTTTCTCCTCTAATGTCTTCTAAGTGCTTAGTTTAGGATCCGAAAGAAAGTATGTCTATTCCCTGCAGTTTGGTGTGTCTATTCCCTGCAATTTGGCGGTGGTGCAGAAATTCTGCGTGGATTGATCCCAAGACGTTTCACTGAAGCTTAATCATAGAAGTCATCAAAAGCAAAGATCCCTGCCACCAGAATTAGGCCTTTGTCATTTGTTGACTGCTTTTTCACATTTGGCATTTGATGCCTCTTATGGTACTCATCCACTCTCTCCTCTGCTTCATTCTCCCTGACACATTTAACCTTGCAAAAAGGAAAATGACATTTCTTTTACGTGGGCATTGTTGTCACCTTCCACCTTAAAATCCAAAATAAAAGAAAAAATAAAAAAAGGAGAAAATCAAGTGTGGGTTACAGCTGAGTTGGGACAAAAAGCAGTCCCTTCCCTTGCCTTTGCTCTAAAATCGAGCCATCATCAACTACTTATCATTCTTCAAAGGATTCAAAAGTTTGCCTACAAATGATAAAAAGTGCATCATAGGCCACCAGTACCTTTGTGTCATAATTACTCCACTGAATTGCAAACTTTGGTTTTAAAGTTGGCTCGTAAATACATGCCAATGCCATAGCCCCAACTAGTCTTGCTACTTTATCTAACCTTGAGCCAATCCAGTTTTCCTTCACTTTTGTCTGATTATTTTATATGTAATGTACACCTTTGTGCCACAGCTGCCAGAATGGTCCAATAAATGAATGGTTCAATATTGCGCCTCTTAAATGTCTAAGATATCAAATAAATAATTAAAATATTAATTTTATAAATAAATGAAATCTCTTTACAAAAAGCTTTAGAAATATAAATTTGCTATTTCTTGTTTTTTAATAAGAATATTTCTATATTTCATCAATCTTATAATTTAAAAATTTAATAAAACGTATAGATTATTTAATGATCATAGTTTAAAAACTTGGAAATTTAGCAGACTTAATAATTTAAAGTCACTAAAATTATAAATATTTTATATGGACTTGCAGGAATATATTTTATATTTATATTATTTCAAACCGATAGTTCAATAGTTTAATAGCCTAAAGGGTTTTAGAGGTTTGAATGATATATACTCAATGCTATAATCTATACATGTTCTTAAATCATATTATTGGTAAGTCTATGTCAAGTAAACAATATATATGAAAGGTCTAATTGACAAATGGCCTAAATCTGTTAGTTATTAGTGATAAATTTAGATATGAAATGGTACTTACTTAGTTCATATAATATGGAAAATCGAACATAGCGGATCACGATAAGATTACAAGGCCTGAATCTGAATGTCCTTCGTATCTTAGCCGCTTACAATCTGTTGGGCTTGGATAATATTGTTAACAAGATAATGATTTTGTTTTCATAATAATTAACGTATTTCGAAGGTATTTCACTTTATTAATCCAACCAATTTATATTGGATTCTCGCAAAATGATTGCGTTAACTTAAAAGGGTATTTGGTTGGAATTCTATTTTCTGCAGTTTTTAGTTTTGTTGTCTACTTTTAATTTCTGAAAATTTGTTTAATAGTTAAAGTTAATATAATTATAATTTTATTATTAATGATAATTATATATCAGATAAATTTAAAAATAAATTATTAAATTTTATTTTAATCTCATATTTATTAATAATTTATCAAAAAATTATTTTAGTAAAGTAAATAATTTTAAATTAAATATTATTTATAAATTAATATGTATTTTAAATTCATTTTAATTATTAAATCAAATTTTTTAAAATTTATATATTTTGAAGATGTTTTAAATTTATTTATATTTATTCATAATTATTAAATGAATTTTACTTAATTTAATTACCCAAATTTAATAACATTATTCATAATTTTAATTAATTAAATAGAATATTAAAATAAATTATTTTAATTTTTACCAATAATTAATATATTAAATAATTAAATAATATATATTTAGTTAATAGTCAGTTTACTTAAAAAAAATTTTCATAAATTTTGAAAACTTGAAGAAACCAAAACTAAAAACTCAAAAGTTTTTTTTTTACCAAATTGAAAAACAAAAACAAAAAATAAAAAATAAATGGAAACAAACCAAGTGCTTAATACTGCCCTAGAAAGATTAAATTAAAGTGGAAAAATGAAAATACTTTTCAACATTTATAAAAATGAATTATGTGATTTTAAAACTAACTTTTTCTCTTATTAAAATTGATTATTTTATTTTTATAACAAAAGCTCATAATCTTCTCCACTGAATAAGAAAATATGTACTTTGGTTCGGATAGTATTTCCATTTTAACTTTAAGATTATCACGGCAACAAGCTTCTTAATTTAAAATAAAATATATGCTAAAACCACTATTAAGTTTTTAACTGATGTTTAGTAGGCAAAAGAAATAACTTTTTATATTTTATTTATTTAAAAATTATTTTAATGATTTAAAATAAAATTAATTCTTTTAAGTCTATTTCAAATTACGTTAATCTAATTAATTATTAAAGTGAAGTTAAAACAATTACAATTGTTTAATAATTAAGCATATAATAATTTATATTACATAAACTCAATAACAAAATGTAATGTATTTATTGTCACAAAATATTTTAAGTAGCTATAAAATATATATTCGTAGAATAAGTTATACAAGGAAAATGCAGACTTCATTTCCCAAAAGAAACACGTAATACTCTAAAATGTTTATTTTCAAAGTAACGAAATAAAATTTTAAATAATGACTCGATCAACTTGTCTCTAATAAATTAGCTTTGACTTTTGAATTAAATTATAGTATTGAATGGTTCTAATTCAATTAGGCGGAATCTTCTCACCTATTTTGATCTTCAAAATACTGTATTTTATCTTTGATTTATACTAGTCTTAACTAATTATAGAATTTAGATGTTGCAGCGTATATAAGAGAATTATTGTTTTAATTTAAGTGTATACATTACTAAGGTGTATGGTATAAACCAATTTAAAAGATAAAAGATACACCAATATCTTGATTATATAAGTGTTTATTAAAATAATATTCGCTAAATTTCTATTATTGAAATAAAATATATCATATTAAAAAACACAAATTTTGTAAAAGAACTAATGTTTCTTTTAACCTCCAAGTATAAAATATGTTAAAGTCAACAACCTCCTCTCTCCAATAATCTAAAATATTCTATTATAGTCTAGTACAAGAATAACTAAAACTTAAGAAACTACTAGAAATTTAGTTCACTATTAATCATGAAGCATCTTAAGCTTCAATCACCGACTTACCAACCCTATAAATATAGGCACTAGTTATTACGTTGTGTTTGGTTGCTGTCTTTAGGGGGCAGAGATAGAAAAAGACGGAACAGAAGAGAAGGAACAGCACAGAAACTGGGGACAGTTAGGTGTTTGGTTGTAGTGGACGGGACAGATAAAATTATCCCCATCCTAAGGACAGAAATGTGTTTGGTTTTGATGGACAGAACCAAAAAACAGTATGAATGACAATATTGCCCTTGCAGTGTAATATGAGTAGATATAAGTAAGTAAGTGGTTATTATATAATTGTATTAATATTTATTTTAAGTAAATTTGTAATTTTATAATTACAATGAAATAAAATGAGATACCAAAATAATTATGGAAATG
>JANIJH010000006.1:57121522-57131975 GCA_024520975.1 Erythroxylum areolatum | reverse complement strand
CAGAGAGATAGAGAAAAAGAAGATAAATAGAGATGAGAAACAAAGATAGTCTGAGAAGGAAAAGATGAGAGTAATAGCAGAGAAGCGGGAGCTGAGAAGAGAGGCTAAAAGCAAGAGCTGAAGTTGATCTTGAGCAAACATACGGTCGGAGGAGAGCAATTGAAGCAGAAGGTGAGAGCCAAAGTTGCATGCCTTATGTTACGATCGTGGCATGCAGGTTATGATCGCGGGCCATTCCCTGGGCTTCTGTTAGATCGTGGGTCGTTGCTTACCAAATGTCTTTGAAACTTCTCAATTATTCGATGTTGACCTTGAAATATTAGCAAATACATCAAAATACCTCAAAAACATAATATTTAAGGTTAAAGACTTGTACTAACCCATAAAACACTTAAAACATAAATAATTAACAAATTAACACAATTATAACCTAAACACATACTAAATGATTGAATTAATGACTAAACAGATATCAAACTATGCCCTAAAATATGATGCAATTTATACTTATCAATTCTCCATAGAAATTTGAGCAAAATCAACTTGAATTCTTTTTTTAGAGTAGATTTATCAAAGATTGTCAAGGACACAAGTACGTTAAGATCACGTAAATCTATTTACAAAATTAGACTTTTAAGAGTGGATTCAGTCTTGTGAATTAGTTTGTTATGATTAGATGTTAGGACATGTACTAAATGCTTAATCACGCAATGATTTCATAATCCATTCAATTCTCCAATTAGTCTCTTAGTGATAAAAATTTAATGCAAACTATTTACAAGATAAAGGAACTATAATTTAACAATAGAAAAACAAAAGCCGAAAAGCTTGAACGACGGAATGTGAATATAAATATTCATGTGCTTCATCTTTCTCCAAAGTCTCCAACCTCTATTGAAGAACAACAACTACCAAGTGTGTAACAATGAATCAAATTAAAAAAAGTAGAAGAAGAATCAGAATAGGCAACATATTCTCCTTTCTAAAACTTAGTTTAATCCAACATGTATCCCTTTGCAATGTTCCCGTTTCTCTTCATGTCCCGGGTAGAAGTACGTCTATCTTCTCTACCTTGGAAGGCTAAGGTCTTTGACGAGCAAAACCTGGCTGCATGATGTGATGATGATCCAAAAATTAACACAAAACCAATAACGTATATAACAATAGACACATATTGTTGCTTTGTGCTCTTTAAACAATTTGAAGTTGGCCTTTTTTTCATTCATGCAAACTTAACTTGAGATTCAGAGCTGTACAGTGTCCTTTTATGCAAGTA
Organism: Erythroxylum areolatum; assembly: GCA_024520975.1. Taxonomy (NCBI): domain Eukaryota; kingdom Viridiplantae; phylum Streptophyta; class Magnoliopsida; order Malpighiales; family Erythroxylaceae; genus Erythroxylum; species Erythroxylum areolatum. The sequence goes on along the minus strand of JANIJH010000006.1, from coordinate 57,130,699 downwards.
AAGTCCGCGTGCAACACTATGCAGTTATGAATTTATGAAGTTGGAGCATTGTAGGTCAGACTCACCTGAAGAAGCATGGAGGGAGCTGCAGTAGGATCGCCAGTGATATGATTTCTGGTCTTTCTTCCATTTAGTTTTTCAGCTGATGGGCTGCTGGCTGTTGTTATGTCCCAAAAGCTTCGTTTCTTTGCACTTGGAGCAGGGGACTTGGCAAAACGGTGACTTGGACTCTTCAACTCACCTATATTTGTTTCTTTCGGCCTCAAGCCAGCCCTTGTGACTGTCCTCTTAGCTTCCAGATGTTTATTACTTTTCCGAGAGAGCTCCCGAATAAGATCATCCTTCTGTTTCAGCTGCAAAGCATGCTCCTTCTTCATTCTCTCAATTTCTGACTCCAACGCCTTCACAGTAAGCTGGAGTTCTCTAACACCATCCTCTGCTCCCCTTCTCCTGGATTCGGGTGTGAAACAATTCCTGGTGAGCAATGAAGGTCTGGCTTTACTTTTCTCATTTGGTCGGGCTGTGGATGGAGGAGTCAACATTGAAGTAATTGAAGAAGGTGTTGGAGACAAATTTGCAGCCAAGGATTGTGCTTGGAGGGTTATTAGCTTTTGCTGCTGGCGAGCTAAATGCCCTCTCAACTCACGATTCTCTTTTTGCAGTTCAAGTAATAGCTTTGACTGATCAGTCTGCGATTCTGGTATTTGCTGTATTTCCTCATTTGGCTCAGGTGCCTGCAGATAACATATTGGCAAAACAAGTGATCTTTTGGCCTCATTATGCTGAACCTATTTGGGAAGTTTGCTTTTTAATGGAAGAAATTCTCTTGCCAAATCCAAGGGAAAGCAACGGAAATTAAAGAGATGAGAGAAGCTAAGAAACTATGACCTTGGTGCGTATCTCCTTGGTTCGGTCAGCCCAATGCAGGGTGTTTTGAGTCTCACCAAATGAGAGATTGCTCGGACTTATGTTTGCAATCATTACAGTGTTGCAAGATCCACCTAGTGAGTCCTTGAGAAGTTGAGTGAGCTTTGAGTTTCGGTAGGGGATATGTTTCTTACCCTCAACAAGCGCATTGATACAACTGCTAAGTGCAAGAAGTGATCGGTTTATGTTGGCACCTTCAAGGGATCTAAGCGTTCTCTGGTCGGTTGCTAGAGCTCTTTCCGAGCCAGCAAGATCAATAAGTGAGAGCTTTCCAACTTTATTAATAACATTCATGGAGGCATCTTTCACTCGGTATTCAACAACAACCTGAAATAACATAATAGGCCTTTCAAATGCTGAGAAATTTGTTAAAATGATACAGCAAATTTCCAAATTCTGGAGTTACCTGCAAAATAGCATGAGAGCGTGAAGAGGTTTCATTTGCACGAGTTGGTTCTGTTGTTCTGTTTTGATTTCCCCGTTGAAGCAATGCCATGACCTGACACAACATCAGATGGACATATCAATAATTTCCCCAAGTGTTCAAACTTCTAAAACATGGAAGTAGGTAATTACTTCATCAGTAGAATAAGCTCTGTACTGAGTCAGACCTGCAGCTACAATTCCCTGTTACGGAAACATAAAGTAGAAAACAAACTCTGTCAATCAAATTGATTACATTTTTTACTTTGAAGAATTCGAATATTTTAGATTTTAAGTGAATATAATGAAGCAGAGACAAGACCTGTTTATCTTCTCTAAGCACCAGAGGCCTTCCAGGGGAGAGCAAATCTCTAACGGTTTCATTGTAAACCTCGAGATATGAGAGGTGAACCACATGATTTCCGTCACAGCTTCTCTGTCTAATCTTGGTAAAGAGATCCTTTATTGCCAAAACCATAACACCAGGATTCTCTATGGTTCCCAGCATTGTATAAGTTTTCCCAGCGCCTGTAGCACCATAGCAGAATACTGACCCGTTCCTTCCTTGTAAAACACCCTCCACAAGTTCTGCTGTCCTGGAATTTTCATTCAAACGCTCAACTCTTTTTAATATGATATTAATCAATCAAACGTAAGTGCAATTCCATTAACAGACTGCTGAAGATTGGTGACATCAAAACATTTCAATATATAACTGAAGACTGGACTGCTAAGACTGTATCCTGACCTTGTTTTAGTGTATTAAGATTTGTTTGATAACTAAAGAAAGGAAAAACAAAGAAATCCATATATTGACATTAATTTATCCAAATTCGTAGCGTCGATTATATGGTGACAGTGAGATAAGTGCGAAACGCTTTGGGAAACAACAGAAGGGCTTGTAGTCCCAAAGCATATTGCCAAGAAATTCATTACTTCCTGTCTTGTTTCTTTATCTCCCATCTCGTCATCCTATGAGAGTTTACCAAAATGAGCCAACAGCTAATTTTCAAAGACAATATCCAAAATATGTACAATGTAAAGGGCAGTTAGGTAAGTTTTCTGGTAACTTCAAAGCATTTTCCTATAGCTCGAAGGATTATCAAGGGAAAACGTGAAAATTGGAAAGGTTAGCCTACAACAGTTTCACAGAAACGAAAATTTTTAGTCTACGAATCAAGCACTACTTCAAATCCTTTGAGCACTTACGTGGTAGAATAAACTTCGAGTTGAGAAGAAGAATCAGGAAATGAGGCATCAAACGAGAAATGACGACCCCGAAGCCTTTTCAGCCTCAAGTAGTCGTTCTCATTAGCAAACTCTGTTAAATAAACATCTGTCCTATTCACAATCTTCACACAACACCTAGCGCCAGCATCTTTTTCCTTTTTGGCCATTGGCCTAAGCCTCACAAACACCAAAATCCGGCTTCCATGAGTCCCATCTCTTTCTGAAACAGTCTCTAGCCTCTCTGTTTCTTGCACGTGTTTGGTCCCAAGAAGCCCTCTTGGCTCCGTTTGTGGCACAGAGCTCCCCATTGAAAGCTTCCTGGCCACAGTACTGGAAACATTGGCCTTTCTTACACACGTCGAAAACCCGAAAATTCTATCGGACCCCATTAAAAGATTCTCTTTACCATCATCCAACTGTTGCGGCTGTGGAAACACGAAGGTTCTTGTAACTTTAGCATTAGGCTTTGAATCAGGCATTGTAGGCATAGTGTTCTCTCTCATGATTACAAAGTTTTCATTGGCTTCTTTGGTTTCATCCCTATCCACCATCTCTTCTCTTCTGCAGAATTTGATAAGATCCACACTTGGATTTGTTGCGAAACGCTTCTCTTCAGGCTTTGGTGACGCGTTTCTTAGAGCTAAAGAAGCTTTCTTTTGCTGCTCATATAATAGAGTTAAAGCTTTCAACTTTTCTTTCAAGCCATGGTGTGGATCTCTCAGGGGAACACTCATTTGGTTCTCATCTTGATTTGGGCAGTAATCTTCTATCTTGTTGCTAATTTGAGACCTTGTTGACACCATTCTGCCCTTTTCCTTATCCAAACATGCCCGGATAATTATCTCCGAACCAATCACTTAAAACTGCTTAAAATGACAGAAACTGGAGGGATTTTCCAGGAATGCTGATGTCTTCAGCAGAAAATACAAAGAAAGATTGGACCTTGAAGTGAAGGGAAGCTACGGGAAGAAAGAGAGAGGGAAGATCAAGATTGTAAAATCAGTCATCAGGATCTCAGCCCTTCATTCTGATGAAGATCGGACGATTGATATCAGTTATTGAGGTAAAGATTCTATTGTCACTCCTGTTTTTGCTTCTAACACTCGGATCAAATTTTTCTGACCCATACGAGGAGGGGAGTTAGTAATTTTTGGAGCACGCTCACTGTGAACTTTCAAAACGAGAAGTTTTAAAATGATAGGGTTGCAACGGTCAAAAACCATGTCAGACTCAAAAACGGTCAGCAATTGGAAGCTGTGGGTTCCATATGGGAAAATTCCTTTTGCCCAAAATACCATCTTTCTTCTTTAATTTGTATTCTGTAAATTATTTTGAACGTCCTAAGGTAAGTAAAATTATTAAAAGATAAATTATTTTTAAAATTTTAATCTTTTTATTTTAATATTAGTTAAGATTATTAAATATTAATAAAATATTTAAACTTCCAATGCATTACAAATTAACCTTATAATTAATAATACTTCCAAGATAAGTGTCTATATGACAATAAATGTATTCTCTATAAAAATTAAATTGACAAAACATCAAATTATTACTGTTCATTCCCAATATGAAATAACAAGTAAATATTTTCATAGTAAATCATCATTCAAGGTTTATCATTCAAATAATTTGTATATATATATTAAACATGAACAAGAGCAAAATCAACAACTTAATTGTGTTAGCTAAAGGTATAATTTGTACCTTAGTATTTCATAAAAGATCTTATAAGCTTCTACCATTATCTCTATTACTACTTTTTTACCATATCGATATTAAAATAGTACTCATTACACCTTAAATTGGGAACAAAAGTGATAATAATGATAATACCAAAGGCTTATTTAGAACTTTTCTAAAACGTTAAAGTGAAAATTATACCTTTAATCAATATTAAAAGAAATTATTTTAAAGATTATATCAACTCCCGATTGGTCCATGTTACTTAGTTGTAATGTCATATAGGCTAAATTGATATTATAAATAACAATGAAGACTAATTGAGACTTTTTAGGAAACGCTATGAGAGCAATTTGTACTTTTTGTCATTGCATTACTATAAAGCATTACTAAATTTTGAATATACACTAAAAACTTCTCTTTTTTACCAACCACATGGATTCAAATTTTTTTTACCAATTTAATCTTGCAAAAAGAAGTATTGAACAATAATTTCAATACAAAAATATAATAAATGGGAATTGAGATGCAAAAGTGAACTAAAATATATAAGAACTTGATTAGGTGGTGATTGACTACTACACGATGTAAAGAGGACATTTGTACCTATTAAAAAACTCATTGTGATTAATGAAGACAATAGTGCATAATGTATAGATGATTCTAAGTAAATAACCTAGAATAGTGAATAGTAATCATATCAAAAACTCCACCTATAATGAGAAAAAAATCGTCAAATTAACAATAATTCTAGATCGAGTTAAAAAAAGAATTCAACAAAATGATAGTCAAAAAGTGAAATGTACATTGTAACATCTGTTTTTTAGATAAACGCTCAACGAAGGAAGGAAGATGGTGATCAGGATCTCATAGAGGATGTTGTAGCTTATTATTGATAGACTATAAAAATCTAGCCCATAAGTAAAAGGGAGCCCAAAATATGGTCCAACAAATATTTGGCTAGACAATTCGTGCAGAACTAAAACATGGGGAGATGAACATATTGGAAGTGGGAGACGGACATGATGGAGAGATATGGATAAGCGGGCTAAAAGTTAGCAAGCTACAAATAAGATGTTTGAGGCAGAACACACGCCGCGGTATAACCCGCAAACACCTACGGGTGGGGTGTGGGGTCTAACATTAAAAGGCGCTATCTTAATAATGGTAGCGAGTAAGGCATCCCAAGAATTGAATAACCTTGACTCAAACTCAAAAAATAGAGCTTCAATGTAGAGGTCTATTGCTAGGATTGAAAGAAGCAAGCCTTTACCATCGAGAAATCCAACATAAAAAAAATCATCCTTTATAAGAACTGTCTACTTCGAAGAGAGTACTACAAACCCTAATAATAAGAAGGGACATGTAAAAATTATTAGTGAGAAGTGAAGCAAGACGAAAATTTTAGATTTTATAAGAAGTCAACTTGCTCAGAGAATCAGGACGATGACTCCAATGAATTCATTTAGTAAATCTGAAACGAAGAAGCTAAACTTCCTTTATGAGAAAAGAGAATACAAAGTATCAATATTAGCTGTAGGACTAGGAATTCTAAAAAAGGTGGTGTTAGAAAAGCTAGATGATGCTATAATGAAAAATATAAGAACTGAATATATTAAGGCCCACATCAATAATAGGCCAGCTTTAAGATTTTTGGTTGATATAGTAAATATCATATTAACTAAAATGACGATAGCTTTAGATAAAGACAAAAAAAAATCATAATTGGAGCATATATATTGCTACATTCACTAGAGAAACTACAAGAGCATGGGGAATTCTCTATGTGTATATCACAGTGGGAGGAAAATCTTCTCTGACTGCATTATTTGTTGTTGACATATATGCTAGTTATCAACTCTTATCGGGATAAGATTAGATCCACTCTAACTTTTGTACTTCATTATCTCTTCATCAAATTTTGTTTCTATGGAAAGGCAATAAAATAAAAATCATTTTGGGCTAATTCACAATCATTCCACACTAAAGTTAATATGATGGACATAAAATTCTATGGTGACCATGTAAAGCCAGTATAAATTCACAAACTTTTCAGTGGTGAATGTCCTAAAAATAGAGATGAAGGAAAGAAGGGGATATAGTTAGAAAGGTCTTTAAAAACAACTACCATCAAGCCTACTCCTGGTATAATTAGGGTTGCCATTGTAGAGGAACATGGTAGAGGAACATGATGACTCAATTTTCACAAAAAATAAAACGCAGTAGCTGCAGTTGCAAAAGTCAAGTTTCAAATGCAACAAATCCTAGAGAATTCCAAGGAAGTGGGCAAATGCAAAAATGTAAAATTAGTTTTTAAAGAAGAGGAAGAACTACCGATAAGGGGAAACTGTATCTAAGTGTTGAAATCTACTCTTGAAAAGTTGGAAGATTTTGGGAGCCAAAGCCAATAACTAGTAGAAGAAGTGAACGTGGATAATTCATGAGAAGTTTTTGCAGTCTTTGTTAGCAAAGATTTAAATCCAAGAATAAAGTTGGAGTTAGTATAACTCTTAAAGAAATTCAAAGATTATTTTGCATAGGACTATATAGAGATGTTAGGGTTAAGTAGAAGGCTTGTGGAACATAAACTTCTGATAAAGCCAGAATTTTACCCTTACTGCCAACCCCCTAGGCAGTGCTCTAAAGAATTTAAGCTAAAGATTAAAGAAGAAGTTAAAAATTATATAAGACTGGTTTAATAGACCATTCAAATATACTAAGTAACTAGCTAATCTTTATGTCAACTTTAGAGATTTAAATGCAACTACCCCAAAGGATACTGACTGCAAATTCATTAATAGATGTAATGAATAGACATTATTTCCAATGTTTTAAAAACTAAACTAGACATCGAACCGATCAAAGGAAATGTTTAAAGTTTAAAGGTTCAACCAGTATTAAACCACTATAAAACTAGTATATAATAAATAAGAAGTAAAAATTATAAAAGTAAGTAAAAATAAAATATTTTATTGAAATAAAAAATACCAATGTCTATTATTATATAATTAACTAATAATAAATAAATATAAGCCTAATTTAAAACTTAAAATAACAATAAAATTATTATTATATTTCAGAAAGAAGTTATGTCTCATTATCGTCAAAAGCTCCATATTCTCTAACACTGTCTAAATACTCGTAAACAACGTTTTTATTTAAAGTATTTGCATCAACTTCTTCTATAGCATTTAAATAAATTACAAATTAGTAATGTATGAAATTATTCTCAATTATAAATTTGTAATACATTATACTTTTAACTAATTAAATTGTTAAATAAAATTGCTAAATATTAAAGTGTTTGAAATTTATAACTGTTCAACTTTTAATTATCCTTTAATTATGGTCACGTCCTAAATAGCTATTCACTAATACACAATTATTTTTAATTAATAATGTTTCAAGTTTGTTGGCTTCAAACTCGAGGTTTTTTTATTAATTATTATGCTTAAGAATTATTTAAACAATTTACGTAATTTTCAAAATTCTTAACATTTGAGTATTTTATTTTTTTAGTCAATAAGTTTAATTTCACAAAAATTGTTAACAATTAATTTTAATTTTAATTTTTATAATGTTTGCAATAATTTAGAATAAGAAATTATTATGTAGTGCTATTGAAGAAGACAAGATTAAATTAAACGAATTGTTATATTATTTTATTTTTATATATTTGAGAGTGCATAATTATTATTATTTGAATATATGATAAATCAGCTTTTAATTTTATATAAAATATATATTTTTAATAAATTATTAATTTAAGGAATTTAATAATTTTAAATTGATAATTTGATGCAGTTGATTATTTGAAAAAATAAATTTAAAGAATTAAAAAATTTCTTGAAATTATGGGAAATTTATGAGATTGGAATTCTCTGAGTTTATGACCTTGGTAAGTGTTACTTACTTATTTAATGCATATTTACAATTTTTGTCTCTTATTTAAAAGGGAGTGACTCTATGACACTAGCTAATGTTACAAGTGCGAGTGACTCTATAATACCACAAAACCTTGTCTTTGACCAAGACTGTTCTGCTACTTTCACCAATGAGAAACATGTAAACCAATTGCAATTGTCACATCACCATTTAACCTTTACCATACTACTTTGCCTCCAAATGCAAGCTTTGCACTTCTATCGTCCAAATGCAAGCCCCTTGGTTCCTCAAATATACTTTTGCAACGAAGATGGAGATTTGCCTCTTCCTCTTCTTGACAACTCCATTATTGCTCATACTAAAATAGCTTTGGCAGACCCCTCTCTGACATGGTTAGTTGCTCTCTCTTCTGTTTCACCCAGTGAAAGTCTAGCAGTCTCCTTTGCATCTATTAGCATCCATTAGAAGACCAAAGTATGTTACTGATGACTTTTAGTCGGGGTCAAATGTTAACTAACTGATCTCAAATGAGGTGATTTTTTTGTTGGATCGTTTACGGTCCGAGTATTCACAATACACTGCGGAAAAGACCATACAACAACATGATGTATTCGAAAATACCAAGGATGTACGAAAATACCTTATTGCCGTGGATAGGTTGCTTCTTTTTCGGATTCCAAGATACTGCAAACGCGAATGCCCTCTACCGGTATCCACACGAGTATGCACGATCCGAGCTACGGCTGTGGTGTGTTAGCACGTCTTAAAACTCTTTCCGAACGCCGCACGATTTTTCTCTCAGATGGTGGCTAGGGTTTCGTGACAATTGTGTCTTACATCTAATAAGACCTAAGCTTCTCTATTTATAGAGAAACCCTAACCCCATTAAGGCCCCAATAAGTTTCGGCCCATTATATCTCATATAATAAAAGCCTGACAACTTAATTCAATTTAGCCTAATAAATATATCTACATATATTTATTCAATACCTAATAAATTAGGCCCAAAAGAATAAGCCCAGATCACAT
>JANIJH010000006.1:57107733-57121422 GCA_024520975.1 Erythroxylum areolatum | reverse complement strand
GCAATCTTCAATCCATATAATAATTCCAATTATCTTATATGTCCAATTTAAAATGCCAAAACTAAATAAGATATATACAAAATATATCCTAACAGTTCATATGTATGGGCTCACGATCTTGATCCATTGCAGCTACAAATACATAATGCTTAGGGGTGAGTTGAGAATAAGAGAAGACATGAGAAAGAAGATGAGGACTTGTTCGCTGCGCAGCCATGCATTTGTAATCAGTTAGGTATTGTGGCATGGACTTTGGTCTGATGCTTCGACACAAGGGTTGAGTCAGAAGTGGTTGAAGAGGAGTTGTATCAGGCATCTGACACACAGGTGGAACAGATGAGAGAATAACATCTGGTGTGGATGAAGCAGAATCAGAGGAGTGGACATCTGTTATTGGTAAAGCTGAAATATCAAAAACATATTGAAAGTGAACATATAATGGCTGAACTAAGGAAGAAGGTAAAATTAATTGATCAGTGCATGGCCCATCAGAAACCTTCATATCAGATGTTAGTGTAGAAAAAGGAAAAATATCTTCATAACAGGAAACATCATGAGAATTAAAGAGCTTGTGAGCTTTAAATTCAAAAGTTTAAAACCTTTAACTCCTGGAGAAAAACCAAAGATGACAGATTTGATATTTTGGGAATCAAATTTGTTTTTAATATTTGAATGATTTGAAGCAAAAGCAAGACAACCAAAAACACGTAAGTGAGTGAAACTTGGTGGTTTAGAATATAAAGCCTAAAAAGGTGATAAATTGTGAAGAACAGATGTAGGTATTCTGTTTATTAGATAAACAGTATGCAAGACACACTCTCCTCATAAACGAATAGGTAATGTTGCTTGAAAACGCAAAGCTTGTGCTATAGTCAAAATGTGCTGATGTTTTCTTTCCACAATACTATTTTGTTGAGGGGTTTTGATGCAAGAAGTTTGATGAATGATGCCTTTAGAGTCATAGAAAGTTGGAACATTAAACTCTTGCCCATTATCACTTCAGATACACTTAACAGTTTTATGAAATTGAGTGGAAACATAAGAAACAAAATTTTGCATGATTTTTCTTGCTTCAGACTCATGTTTCATTAAAAAAATCCAAGTAAATCTACTATAATCATTGAAAAAAGTAAGAAACTATCTATTTCCTTTAAAATTTGGAGCATAATTGTCACCCCATATGTTTATGTGAATCAGATCAAAAGCAGCAGTACTAACAGAAGTACTGATAGGAAATGGCAAACGTTTTTGTCTTGACATATGACAGATATCACAAGGGGCAACATTAGAAACAGAGGGAACAATCAACTTTAATAAAGTAAAAGAGGGATGTCCTTATCTAGTATGCTATAATAAGGAGGTTTCTTTATTACAAAGAACAGTATTAGCAACTACAACGTTGGAAGCAGAGAAAGCATCATTGGAAATCATCTTGTATAAGCCATGAGAATGCTCAGCAACCCCAATCATCTTCCATGGCTGGATATTCTGAATTATACGATGAGAAGATGAAACAATTATGCAACAAGAGAGGTCACGAGTTAATTTACTAATAGATATAAGACTAAAATTGAAACCAGGTACGCATAAAACATTGAAAAGTTTTAGAGAATTGTTCAAATGAATAGTGCCAATATGAGTGACCTGAACCTGCACTTATTAGGAAGGGTGACATAAAAATTGTGAACTAGTTTATAAGAGTGAAAAGAATCTAAAGTACATGCAATATGATTTGTAGCACCTGTATTAGTAATCCATTCATGACAATGAGAATTATTAATAGTAGAAATATTCAAAGAAATATGGGAAACTTTCTCATCAGATGAAGAAAGCAAACCTGAAGTGGACTTTGTCTGTATAGAACTTGGCAAAGCCACTAAATTTACATGATGAGAGGTAGAGGAAAAACCTTGGAGAAGCTGTAATATTTGGTCATACTGATCTTTGGTGAACTGAAAATTTGAGACTCGATCCTCTGTATGAAAAGTGGAGACCTGATCCTCTGTATTGTCTAAAAAGTGAGAATCCGCAGATTGAGTAGAAGGATCATCAGTGTCAACGGCATTAGCATAGACTCAATTAGAAGATTTCTTGGAAGTCTTCAAACTTGTAGGATATCCATGCTTCTTATAGCATCGGTCAATAGTTTGGCCTTCCTTTCCACAATGAATGCAAATCGGTGGTATGGAACTATTAAAGAATTTTCTTAGTGTAGAAGCATTAGCACCTTTAACGGCTAAAACACTTACATTAGAAGCTAAAGGTTGTTCTTTTTGAATGACTAAGGAGAGTGCCTTATTCAATGAAGGCAAAGGATCCATTCATAAGATTTTAGATTTCATAGCATAGCGTTCATTTAACCTTTTAATGAAAACCATTACTTGGTCATTTTCATGAAAGTCCCTAATGTTCCTAGAAAGACTACATGAACATTAAGGGTTACAAGAACAAGATGGAAGAGGCCTCACATTTGTAACTCATCCCATAAGATTTTTAGTTTAGTAAAATATTCATGCATAGAGAGTACTCCTTGTTGACAAGTATAAATTTCAAGTTGAAGATCACAAATACGAAAAGAATTGCTTTGAGTAAACCTTGCTTTGAGATCAGTCCAGATCTCGTAGGCCTAATCTAACCATATGATGGACTGTGTGATGGAGGGGGAAATAGAACGAATGAGCCACGAAATTACCAAATTGTTGCATCTCTCCTAGGGGACAAATAAAGGATCGGAATGAAGAGGTTGCAAAATAGATCCATTGACAGAGCTCAATTTATTCTTGGATAATAGTGACATTTTCATGGCTCTCTGCCACTGGTGATAATTCGGGTCAGTGAGAACTGAAGACACCAGAAACAGAGTGGGATTTTCATTTACATGGAGATAATAGGGACTGGAGGGATTATCTTCTGGTTTTGACATTAAACCAAAAGCATGAGCATTAGCTGTCCAGGCATTATGATTAGCCATCACAGCAAAGTTCAAAGAACTTTAAGAAGTAAAGAAAGTAAAGAAACGATAACGTTTCTGCAAAGACAAAACAAGAAACAACTGGAAAACTTTAGAAAGATTCCAGAAACACTGAGAAAGCTGAATAAAATTGCTTTGATACCATGATAGAAAAATCAGATTGAGAAAGGAGAATTCTTATCATTTCATCTCATTAAGTTAGAAGTATTTATACAAAATGTCTGAATGAACAAAACTAACTATGCCTAACTAACTTAACTGATATGTCTAACTAACTTAACTACCAACCTATCAGCATATAATTCTAACATCATCGGCAGTAGTTAATTGATCATATGATGAACTTCACCACATTCATATGTAAACGTTTGAAACTATAACAATCCTCCTGTCTCTTTCTTGATCTCTACAAGTGTAGAGGTTATAATAAAGAAAATTTCTTCAACAGTAGAATGCATGCTTAGATTGTTCCTGTATGATAGTAAATAGACTTTTGGTGAGATTTCTGTGATGAACAGAAAACTCCATTTGTGAATTTTTGGCTGGTAAAGCAATTCGATGGCAATTTGTTATAACTTATATTAACTTCGATAAGATCCTAGTAGTGACAAATCATTCCAATTTCCAAGTAAGCTTGCTTCAAAAGGCCTACAACATATTATATTATCCCTATAAAGAATAAAATTAGAACAAAAAGTGATTTAGGGAACATTAAATTTGTAACATTTTAAAATGTGTTTGTTTAAAACTAATATAATGCAACTGTTTTTAAGATATGACTTTTAATAATATAAATAGGCAACATTAATAATAATTTTTTGTTATATATTTAAAAAAGTAACAAATTAAAATTTAGTTATAAAATTTTATATAAGCAACAATTAAGTTCGTTGTGATTTTAAACAATAATTAAGGGTGACAATAGGTCACATCAAACTTAGACTCACCTAGGCCTAAGTCCTATTTGAAATTTTATGTTTAAGCTTATGCTTAACATAAGGCTTTTGGTCCGAACAAGTTCACAATGAAGCCCAAACCAAACTTGATTAAATATATTATCAAAACTTTTTAAATAAAAAATAACAGTATTTTCTTTTAAATTTTTAAACTTTGAATTATGTTGGACCAGACAGCTCAAGCTCAAATTAAAACCTAAAAGTATTGAAAAAACTAAACACAACCTGAATCCTATCAACTTAAGCCAAGTTGGGTCAAACACATGCCAAAATGGGCAAGCTTTGTTATAATTAACAACAATTAAAGTATTATTATAAAGAGAGAGAGAGAGATAACAAAGAAATAGTTTTATGCATATAATATACCCTTTATAATATTTTAGGAAGGAAAAAAAGTTATATATAATAAGACTTACGAGAGGACTATATCCAAGTGCTAATATATTTTAGAGTTTTAACTTTCCCTCTATTTTTCAGATGAAAGTTCGGCTATATAATCGAAGGATTATTATTCATTTACTTCTTTAGGGATCTGTTGCGACTCACTTACCTTACTATTCTTCTTTTTAATGTCATGACCTCCATCTCTCGCATCAATCTCTCTCCATCTCCTTGTGCTCTTAATCTTTTCAGAAGCATGATTGTCTCGCTCTGAGTCTCTTTTCATATTGTGATTAAGAGGCAAGAATAACAAGCGAAGCCCAAGTAAGTCCCAACATTTGAATAAATTATTATTCAATCTATAACTTATTTTTGGGTTAAAAAATATAGGAATCAAGTTGTAAAAGGCTAATGAATTTGATGAAAATCTATAGTGTGAGATATAAGTAGATGAACCTAATATAGCTCCTAAAATATTGCATATTACTTATTAGGATAACGTGAGTGATGGCGTTGGGTGATGACCTAAATATTGGTGATGGGCTACAAAATTTATGTGGAGAGGATATAATTGTTGATACAAGTTGTTAATTTCATGATAACAATGATATATAAGTTCATTGTCCATTTGTCTTTTTTTGTGTGCAGATTGTAGAATTACTACTAAAGCATTTGGAAATATCTAATAGAAGTATTAATGATCATCACCCCTAGTACGAAGTCCCGTAATAAAGCAGGATTTGGAGAGGTCTAATAGTATGCAGCCTTACCCCTACATAATTGAGAAGCTTACTACTATTGAGATGCTTCAGATATATTTCTTTTAAACAATTTACTAGCAATTCTGATTGATTTATTATCTCATAACAAAATTTTTATAACTATGTATTAAGCATCATAAAACATCACGAGATTATCAAATTTTACTTATATATTTTTAATAAATTGTATATATAATGTTTCTTGGTTGTTAACAAATTTCATATTGCATATGTTACTTTGATGAACAGTAAGGTGCCCATGGATAAGAGAGATAGGCGTGGATGACTTTTCCTAAATATAGTGAAGAATATATGAGTGTAGTTGATTGTTTTCTTAAAAAGGCTTTTTCTAAGGTGGCTAACTTAAATAAAATCTTTTATTCATGCAAGAACTATTGCAATTATTATTGGTATAAAAGAAATATTTGTATATGATTATTTAATTGTTGATGGATTTGCTCCAGGATATGATGGTTGGGAATTTAATGAGAAGGATCAAGTAATGCAAATATAGATATGGCTAATGATAAAAATGTCTTTGAAGAGCTTATTTCTTATTGGAACCACCCAAATGTGAAGGTATGATAATTATTAGTACTTTTTACAAATTAATTACATAAAATCCAATTAATATAATGCTCTAATGTGTAGCAAATAATTTAAACAAATATTCAAAATAGAAAACAACAAAATGAAATGTACATAGCTAGTCCTAAGAGCTTTGCAAGTATTTGTGTTAAGTTGGTAAGCTCCTCAATGAGTTATAATCTATCAAGAAATTGCTTAAAATTTCTAAATTATAATTAACAATTGTTTATATGGTTCACAAAATGAAAGAGAGAATAAAACTCCACTCATTAATTTTGAAAAGTATTTTCCAACTTATAAAAGAAAGCTTGGAAAAGTGTACACGCAATCCACTAAAGCTTTAAGGGAGAAAATTGTGAGTAATGTTTATCTTGTAATAATTTTCTATATTGTTGCTACTTTTGTTGAGATGCCCAAATTTATTGCTTATTGAATGTGTTTTTATTCCATTTAATTTGTTTTTTTATTTTATTGATTTGTTCTTCTTATCAAAAAGAGTTATTTCTAGTATAACTAGAATTATAATAGGTTTTTTTTTTGTAATCATATATGGTGCTTGTATTCATTAATTTGAATATAAATTTTCTTTTTTAGGCTCGCATTGAAGAAGTGCAAAAGGAAAATGATACTCAAAAGCTTGATGAGGTTGTGGCTGATATGAGAGCGATAAGGCCTAGATGTAATAAACTTTTTCAAAAGAGTGTGAAAGCATAAAGCATGAAAGAAAATAATATGGTGATTGAAGCCTTATACAAAAGTTCCTAATAAGTATCTGTTGTCCATCAAGAATGCATTGGAAGAAGATATGAACCAAAAAGTAAAGTTAAAAACGAGAGAATGAGAAAGGAATTAGAACAAGAGAAAGTTGAACATTTGGAAATGAAAAGACAACTAGAACAATATTTTTTTTTGAAAATGAAAAAGAATTTAAATTATAGTTAAAACTAAATCAACGTTACAACGAGTTCAAGGCTTTAAGTCTACCATCATATTGCAATATGATCCAAGAACAAAACTCCCTAAGGAAGATAATATAACTATCTACATAATAGATAACAATAAGAAACAATTATAGGCACCACTAAACTTTCATCTTCATGGGAAAGCTCATTCACCATTTTTGGTATTTGAGATTTTGCTCTCTCTTCTTAGTAGATTTCCTTTTTACAAATTTGGATTGTACAAAAAAATCACTAAGGATATCTGGGACATGGTCTACACTAGTGAGGTATCATTGTCCTCTATTTTTTCAATATCCTCTATCCCTTGATTCTCAATTTGCACAATAGTTGCAACTGGAGTCAGCATGTTGACCTAATCCATCTGACAATGCTTCAAATATTTGAACGTGAAATAATTCGCACCACTGTCTTGATTCTCCACATTAATTGCACTGAAATTGTCAAGAGTTGTCTTTCCCTGGAAAATATGTGTCACAACTTGTTCAGTCCTCAACCCAACTAGTTGATTGCCATTAGATTGCTACTTATTCTTTTCCATTTTCTTCACTTATGCATCCTCATGGCCAACACATGACTTTTTAGAAATAGAAATTGCTTCATCTTGAATTTCTCTAATTACACATACAGCAAATTCAACATTTTGCACATTCTCTTCATTGTTTTTCCCAACTACATTCAAAATAACAACACTAGAATCCCCTGTATCAGTTGAACCTACTGCCTCTTTAATTTCTTCACTTTCACATGCTTCAATTGCATCATTTGGATTCTTCATTTTTTTCCTCTGCAATGGTATCATGCTCAGCTATTGATTTTTTTTAGTATGCTTGGTTTCACATTTCTTCCATTACCCTCCTCCTTCTTATTCATCTTGGGGACCCAAACTTTGGTTCCCTCTTTCATATATGACTTCCAAGGATAAGACAACATGATTTTATCCTCCAATTCTCCACTGTAGTTATACTTCATAAAAGGAATGTATTCAGGTAATATTTTCTTGTGTTCCACTTCAATGCACACCCTTGCATAACCAACTCTTTTGATATTTGCGATATTTTCATCCATAGCAAAAGGAACATCTAAGTAACTAGCTAGGTAACTTAATCCTTCAGATGACCAATATTCAAAGGAAATTTTATGCAAATTGACCCAAATAGGAATTGCTTTGATTTTGCTTATGTCAAATTTGAATCTCATTCTCCACTTATTTAATAAAATTGGCTTACCTTGAATGTGTCAAGGTCCCATATCTATAACTTTGGCAGCCATTTCCTCTGACGAGAATCGAAAAATGAATAGCTCATCTTCAGTTATTAACATTGATTGAAGACCACATTTCTTCCAATTTATATCAGCCTAATGTTGCACATTTGGGTATGCCAATCTTTTCTTGAGGAAGTATCCAACTAGTGAAGCTTGCCATTTAGCTGCTTCTTGCTACAAAAATTCTACAGGAGGGGTGACAGTGCCATCCTTTCTTCTAGCTATATACCATATCTTACCAAACAACTCAACTCCATGACTACTTTCCTATATTATAGAACGATGGGATAATCTACGGGGTAGTTGAAAGAGGGGGAAAATCCTCATTCTCTAATGTTTGGTTAAGATGTGAGTTAGAAGAATCGGGTGACATTTTATCAATTAGTTGAAGTGCAAAGGGAAGGGATGACCTTCCTATAAAGGAAGAGCCTTGGTTGAGAACAACGTAAGAATGAGTTTGTAGTTACAGTAAAAGGAGGGGAGGATCAACAAATCATAGGAGTATCACATATGCAAGTCATCTTTCTTCTCCTTTTTGCATAAACCTACCTCTCATAGGGACAAATGCAACCTCTAAGCTGACAGATCTAGGTAGCTTTGGAGGGAGGGGTGTGAGATCTAGGTCTATTGGTTGAAGAGGGAAAGTCTAGCAAGTCCCCAACACGTGGAGCAGTGACCCAAAAGAATCCCAGACGACCAGTTCTGTGAAAACTTCACATGCTCCCTGCGACTATTCAAAGTTGTTTAGGCTTAATAGAACAAGATAAAGTTGATAGAGAAGAAATGATAAAACAAATGTTCTCCCTTATTCAATCTTAGCTTGGGCAAGCTAACACCATTATATAAACATGCTTCACAAATTGATTACACCTAGTCAATCAAGAAAGGAATCTTCTATTCCTCCAAACTATACATATCAACATTAAGAATATCAGGTGAGAAATTTCCTTAATTCACTACTGTTGTCCATCATCTTGTTGTCTTTTTGGTTGAGATTAATTGCTTATGTTCATGCCTTTTGAATTTATTCATAAAAAGAATTAAATCATTGTATTGTTAACTTTCGGACTATATTATTTGTCTTGATTAAATTAAGGTCACAATAAAGTAGTTAATATTTCATTCTTTAAATATATCGATTTGTGTATGAGCATTGTAGTTTTACAATTCCAATCCACTTCATATTCCTTTCTTCTTCTTTCTTTGGGAGGTGATGATTAGGAATGGATAAAGAAGTATTTGGTGAAGGATTTTATAATGCTCATATGTATTGGCTTTGTTTACTATGTAGATTAATTCTCTTATATTCTATATGAAATGGAGGAAGATAAAGTAAGTGAATATTTTAGCTAGTGATTTTTAGCTTCTATATTTTGGATTTGTTAAAAGTTGAATTTTAAAAGTCCTTATAGACTATATATTATATATAATTGTAGTTTTTTGGTCGTTTACATTTGATAGCATACATTAATGTATGCATATTGCTTTTAATGCATATATGGATGATGCTTACTTAATGACAAAAGTTTGCTTTTTACATTAACATATTATTAGTAACAAAAGAATTAATTGTTCCTTTTGTTGTTACAAATTGTTATATGAAAAAATCACTTTATTACCTTATAAAGACTTAAATTGTTGCAATATATATTTAACATTGTTGTTATAGTTTGAAAGTATTGTGTTGCCTTAGTCAAAACTTAAAGCAAGATATTTTATTTTGTTGCCTAATCAAGAATTGTTGTTGCCTTATATTTATAGCAGCGCCATATTATTTAATTGTAGGAATTATGCTGTTTTAATAAAAGGCAACAATAATTCTACTTACAATCATGCTTTTGTTTATTGTCTAAAGCAATGTTTTAAAAATCAGATTGGACATCGAACCAGTCAAAGGAAAGGTTTAAGGTTTAAAGATTCAACTGGTATTAAACTGCTATAAAACCTATATATAATAAAAAAGAAGTAAAAATTATAAAAGTAAGTAAAAATAAAATATTTAATTGAAATAAAAATAAACCGATGTCCATTATTATATAATTAACTAATAATAAATAAATCTGAGCTTAATATAAAACTTAAAATAATAATAATAATTAAAAATATATGTCTGAAAGAGATTGTGTCTTATCATTGTCAAAAGCTTTAAATTCTCTAATGCTATCTAAAGACTGGTAAACTACATTTTCATTCAAAGTATTTGCATCAACATCTTCTACAACATTTAAATAACTTACAAATTAGTAATGTATGAAATTATTCTCAATTGTAAATTTGTAGTACATTATACTTTTAACTAATTCAATTGTTAAACAAAATTGGTAATTATTAAAGAGTGTTTGAAAAATGTAACTGTTCAACTTTTAATTATCCTTTAATTATGGTCATATCCTAAATAACTATTCACTAATACATAATTATTTTTAATTAATAACATTTCATGTTGACTTCAAATCCGAGACTTGTTATTTATTATTATGCTTATGAATTTTTTAAACAATTTACATAAATTTCAAAGTTCTTAACAATTGAGTATTTTATTTTTTAGTCAAACAAATTGAATTTCACAAAAATTGTTAACAATTATTATTATTTTATTTTTAATTTTTATAATGATTGCAATAACTTAGATTAAGAAATTATTATGAAGTGGTATTAAAGAAGTCTAGATTAAAAATTGTGAGAAATTTATGAGATTTGAATTTAGAATCTTAGTTTATAACATTGGTAAGTGTTACTTATTGATTTAATGCATATTTAAAATTTTGATTCTTATTTAAAAATGAGTGAAACTATGGCACTAGCTCTTATTACAAGTGCTAGTGACTCTTTAACACCACAAAACCTTGCCTTTAACTAAGACTGTTCTGCTACTTCCGCCAATGAGAAACATTTAAACCAATTGCAATTGTCACATCACCCTTTAACCTTTGTCACACTACTTTGCCTCCACATGTAAGCTCTGCACTTCTGTCTTCCAGTTTGTGCTTCACTTGTTTTCTTTTCTTCTGGTTTTTCCCTAATCTACTGCAACTCACACTCTCACTCAAAAACTTATAGTATTTCCCTAATCTACTACAACTCACACTTTAACTCAAACCTTTTTGCAATCTACTGCAACCTTTTGTATTTTAAGAAAACCATATCAAGCCTTTAGGTTCCCCAGATATACTCTTGCATCGAAGATGGAGATTTACCTTTTCCTCTTCTTGACCACTCCACTGCTGCCCATACTGAAATAACTCTGATAGACCTCCCTCTGGTATGGTTAGTTTCTCTCTCTTCTATTTCACCTAGAGAAAGTCTAGCAGTCTCCTTTACATCTATTAGTGTCGGTTAGAAAACTAAAGTGGGATTGAATGTTATTGATGACTTTTAGTCAGGATCGAATGTTGACTAACTAATCTCAAAATGGGGTGACTTTTTGATAATGATGATAACGTATTTGCTTCTGCTGAGTGATGGTAGTAAAATTGTTTGTGGATTGTGGAGAAACTAGTGGTGGTTGAAGAATAACCAATTTTGACTGGTTCATTGATAAACTGATCAGTTTGTATAAAAGAACTTCAGACTAATGTTTTAAAAATTGAACCGGCCAGTTTGGTTAAATTTTTAAAACATTGGTCTAAAGTTCTTTTTATTGTAGTTTTCAAAGGTCAACTTAACGTAATATACGTCACTTATAATTGGGGTTAAATTTTTAAAACATTGGTCTAAAGTTCTTTTTATTGTAGTTTTCAAAGGTCAACTTAACGTAATATACGTCACTTATAATTGGGGATGGCAAAAGGGCCTCATCCAGGGTCAACTTGGTTTTCCTGGCCCAATCGTGGCCTTGAGTCGAGCCTGAGCTCTACCTAACCTAAGGATGGACTAGTTAAGGTAAAATGACTGAGCTCGACCCAACTTGAGGATGGATTAGTTAAGGTAAAACGACGTCGTTTTACCAATTTTTTTGAAAAATGATAATTTTTAGTTAGGTCGAGTCAGGCCTTCTTGAGCTCAGATGTGAGCCTGGCATCTCGAGCCTAGTTGGGCTTTAGGTTAGCCCTGAGCCAGCAGGAGTTTGGTCGGGCTAGGCTCGACCTTATGATTAGAAAAAACTCTCGATACTTTTTAAATTTTTAGTTTCCCCTTTTTAAAGAGTTCCTGTCAAATTTCTTAGGTAATCATAATTTATAAGCTTTTAAAGCATGGTTCTTTAAAAAAAGAAAGTCTTCTATTTCTGAATAAACCTAAAAACAAAATCAAAACTTGTTACTTGAGAAGGTGTACAACTGATGATACCTTTCTTGTTTTGGGGTTTAATGTATAAACATATGTTCGTCCTGCTTAAATCCTATCAAAGGAATACTATGATCTACTAAAACCAAATGTTTAGCCCCAAAGTTAGCTCTATACTTGTTGCTCGATCTAAGCCTCATAGATATCATCTAGGTCTCAATGAGTTGACAAATGAAATGCTAAATAAAGACATTCTAGAGGCAGACACCAATAGTAAGGGTGCTTACACTTTTATCCTATGCAACTAAATACATATCTCATCATCATTGTAAGAAATCATTTTTTCTTTTTTTAAATAACACCCTTTGTAGATGACTTAAAAATTATTTTCTATTTCTTAATTGCTTAAGAAATAAGGGATGAACCAAGAAAAATCCTATAATCACTTATTGGGTGATTATGCATAGCAATTGGGCTTGACCTAGCTCGACCTGGCTTGAAATCAACAGATCAAGCTCGGGTTAACCTAGCCTTGTGCCTAGCCATAAGCTAAAATTTTTTAGCCCGACTAAGTCACAGGCCAAGCTCGACATTATTTTCTGAATTTTTTTAAAAAATAATAAAGAGGGCCTGGGTCTAGGGTTGTAGGCCCAAGATATCATGCCCTGCCTAGCCTAGCTCATTGTCATCCCTACGAGTGATGCTGATTCCATGCTTATGTTGGACCAATGGTGGTTGACAAATTAAATCCCTTTATGTTTTGATAATAATAAAATATCTAGAATTAGTTAAGAAATTATTTCAGGTGTTATCCAATGAAAGAATTGTGCAAATCAAGATGGGCAAGTGATAAATCATTGAAGAATCAAGATGGGAGTTTCCTTATAAGAGAAAGAGACATTAATAATGAGGATTATTGAAGATTTGGTTGGATGTTACCGTTGAAGCCTGCATAAGTCGACTTGCACAGCATAAGTCGACTTATACATCAAGATCTGAACAACACAAGTCGACTAGAACACCATAAGTCAACTAACAGATGAAGATATGTCAACACAAGTCGACTAATCATATATAAGTCGACTTATCGAGGACGACAAGTCGACTTACATAGCACAAATCGACTTATTGGAGAGCGGAGATGAAATTTTACGTAAATGGTTGACACAAGTTGACTTATTCATTAGACAAGTCGACTTATGGATACAGCAAATCAATTCCAATGGTCCAATTAGCCATAAATGGAAAGGAGATTGTCAAGGAACGACTATAACAATCATGCAACGGCTAGAATGAGTTCCAACAGCTATTTTTCTTCTAGTATAAAGAGTGGATGATTGTTGAAGAGACCACCAAGGTTTTACAAGCTAAAATACTCTTCCATTGCTCCAAAATTGCTCATTATTGCTCATATCTTATTACACTATTGTATTGAGCACTTGTTCTTCAATCTTTATCATATTTCTCTTAAAATTTGAGTGACGAGTGGAAGGTCACGTGTGAGGTAGGATTTGTGCCGGAAGACACATCGATTGTAAAGGTAGCTTGAGCCGGAAATCAAGCGGCATTGTAAAAAGTTCACA
>JANIJH010000006.1:57093393-57107633 GCA_024520975.1 Erythroxylum areolatum | reverse complement strand
GGAATACCTCATAATATATTATTAACAAGTCATAATGTTAATACATGAATCACAACTATCCATTGGCCTAGGGCACACTACTAACATTTTTGATAATGATGATCACGTATTTGCTTCTACTGAGTGATGGTAGTAAAGTTGGTTTGTGGATTGTGGAGAAACTAACGGTGGTTAAAGAATAATCGATTCTGACCGGTTCATTAATAAACCAGCTAGTTCACTGATAAACTGGCCAATTTTTTATACAAACAGGTTATCACAATAAATCAAACCAGATAACCAACCGGTTTATACTATTTTCAGTTGAACCAGCCGGTTTGGTTTGGTTTTAAAACATTGATTATTTCTTTTCTTTTATAGATTGTTTTTCTAGTTATAATCAAAATTTTATAGTAGAAAATGGTGTTTTAAAAACATCTTTTAGACGTCTAGGTTCAATACAGACATTCAAATGGGTTGTAATATATTTTAGTTTAAAGAATGCAAGAGCCACTTTATTAGAGGGCTATGAATGTCATTTTTCATGATTTGATAGGCCCACATGAAAGTTTACATAGATGATATCGTTGTGAAATAAAGAAGAGTGCATATCATATATAAGATTTACGAGAAGCCTTTCACATGATGAGAATGCTAGTTCACAATGGAGGAATTGAGCTAGATATAATTAAAGCAAAACTTATTCTTGAAGCAAAGCCACCTTATAATAAGATAGAACTTTTGAGATTTCTATGTTGGGTAACTATGTAAAGAGGTTCATTGCTAATTTGGTAGGAAAAATAAAAAAATTCAGAATTATTAAGGTTGAATTATTGTAAGGAATTCCATTAGGAGGAAAAGTATCGAGCGACATTTTATAGGATCAAGGAATACTTAACCAAACCTCCAGTACTGATACCTCCTAAGAAAGAATTCCATTAAAATGGTATAGTTTTGTTGCAAAAGAACCTATTGGGTGTTTATTGGCTCATAATAACAAGGTTGACCATAAGCAAGCTACATATTATTTGAGAAAAATTCTTACACCAACAAATTAGAAGTATATTGCCATTGTTAAGTTATGCTTTGTGTTATATTTCACTTATTCAAAATTAAGGCATCATTTGTCGCAAAATAAAGTTTATGCAATTTTATAAATTGACTTGATAAAATGTATATTGAATGAGCCAGTCATCTCAGGAAATGTTGGGAAATGACTTATAACTCTTATAGACTTCAACTTGATATATTACCCTAAAAAACTATAAAAGGTTAGGTGCTAGTTGATTTCTTAACAAGCCATCCCATGATTAAAGTGCAAGCAGATGTAGGACATTTTTTCTCAATTATAAGAAGAAGACGTGAGAATTGAAATTTAGTGGTTCTAGCGTAAAGAAATTAGTTGGCTTTGAGATAGTCATCACTACACTAAATTGAAGTAAGACTTTTCTCTCCCTTAAGATGAATTTCTATAATCAAGATGAGTATAAGGGCTTGATAATTAGACTAGAACTTTTAGTCAATCTTAAAGTCAAAGGCGTCATAATCATGAGAGATTCTCAGCTGATGTTATGCTAAGTAACAAGGGAATAAAATTGTATAAGATTTAACTCAATCACCCTATTATAATGTCGTTGTTTAATTATCAGAATTCTTTGACAAAGTAGAATTTTAATATATTCCACAGGGAGAAAATTGGGAAGCAAATAACATCTCACAAATTATATTTGTGTTGAAAATGTTCGAAGAATTAGTTCATAAATATGTAATTGTGTAACGAAAATCTCATTCATCTTTTTACAAAAGAGGGATTTCGGTGGGGATTTTTAATATTGACAAAGAAGTCACTTAGGATTGAAGGGTGGAAATTAGGAGCTTTTTAATAAACCCCAAAAAGAAAGTGCCTACCAAAGTTAAACTATAGGCACTTAATTTTGTGTTGAATGAGAGTCTGGAATAAAGATGAGACGGCTTATACAACGATGTGGGTTACTATTAGCCATCAATATTGGAAGATTGTATATCTTATGCTAAAGGTTATAAAAAATGAAAAAATATTGAACAATTTAGTGAATTTCTACTTCTGAGTTATATTATGTAATTAAACTATGATCATCTAGAGATTCAGCCATTTATCTCATTAAGAAGATATGTCCAGCCTTCTCAAAAAGCCATGATTTCATTCTATTAGCCACATATTATTTTACTAAATGGGTGGTAACTCAGCCTTTAAAGAAAGTTGATTAGATGGATATAGTAAATATAGTAAAATTCATTAAGGAATAAATTATTCATTAATTTGGAATTCCTCAATCATAAATTCCTCAATATTTATAGGCAAAAAATCTAGGGATTTTATTGAATATTATAGTATATAATTGTTAAATTTGACTACGTATTATGCTTAGGATAATGGTTAAGTTGAAGCATTAAACATAGCAATCATCAAAGTTCTAGAAAATATGTAAGAGGATAATCCTAGAGATTGACATATAATTATGTCTAAAACCTTGTAGGCATATCGTGCTTCCAAACACACTGTTACAAGAGTTAGTACATTCACTTTGACGTATGGTCATGACGCCGCTCTTCCTATAGAAATGGTAATTCCATCCTTGAGAGTAGTCAAGAAAAACACTTTAAAAACATTTAAATATTCAAAAGCAATGCTAATGAAAACAAAGTCTTATACGAAGTGTGATTTTCGGCATTGACTAACATGATTATTCAAAAAGAGAAGGTGGAGAAATTCTAAAATAAAAGAATTCACAGACGAGAATTTTAATAAGGAGATCTAGTGTGGAAGTTGATCTTATTGCCTAAAGCAAAAGATAGAGAATATAAGAAGTGGTCTCCAAATTGGGAAGGGACATTTCGAATTTATAGAGTTTTAAATGGGAATGCCTATTAGTTACCTAGTTTAGAAGGTCAACCTCACTGGTGATTTATAAATGGGAAGTATTTAAAAACTTATAAGCTTACTCTTTTTGAAAGGTCAAGGACAAATGAATAAAGTGAATTCTTGAAATTAAATAGCTATAAATCAAAATAAGCATTTAGAAATATGGTTCAAAATCTACAAAAGACCAACCGATGGTCAATAAATTGAGGAAATAAAGAATAGTTTACAATTGGTCTAGGTCAAAAGTCCATATTTCACACCATTATTTGATGCAAGAAACTTGGTCTTTTTTAGCTTACTAAACCTATTGTTTTCAGAAGCTAACTTCATCCTTCTAAAACACCAATGACTTCTCTAGCCCTTTAGCTTCCTACTTGACCTCATTGAACACCTGGTTGGGTCGTTGATCATCTTGTTAGAGAGTATTGTCTCTAATCAATTTGATAGCTCTTTTATGTTTAACAACCTTATTATCTAAATAGTCGAATTCATTCTTCAACTTGTGAATTTGAACTAGGATATTCTTGCCTCTAGTTTTGCATCATAATCTATTTAGAGTTTATGTAAGAGGCTTAATTTTTTGAAGTAAATGACCCAGTTATGGCATGAATTTTCAAAAGAAGTTAAAAAAATTCAGTTTTGCTTAAGAGTCCTCTAATAACAGAAAATTAAGTTATAGAGCCAACATAGGGCAACATGTTCAGGAAAGAACTGCATTGAATTTCAATCAAGAACTAAAGCTCTTTTGGTATAGTAAGTTTGAAAGATTCTTTAACCCTTTACAACCTCTCAGAACTAATTGTTGGTGCAATATTGGTGAAATTTTAGGAGAAAGGTATAAGAAACTTAGGTTTAAGACTTCTTCAAAGGATGCCAATATTGTCCAAACATTTATTACCTGTGAAATATGAAAAATTTTGTTAGAAGTCTAGTAGATAGGTGTCAATAATAAAGGAATTTCTATTTCACCTTTGGTATAGGAATCTCAATAATATTTCCTAGATTCTAGCTCAAGAGGAAGGGCAAGAGCTAAAAGGTGTAATATCAGGCCATCTGTAAAAGGGAGATTAAAAGTAAGAATTCATAAAGGAAATAAAGGTAAGAGAGGTTAAAGAAAGTTGGACACCATTATTGATGTCCTTAACAACCTTTTTAGGAGTGGAAGAAGTTCCTTCTATGGGAATGGTATCTTCAATCAAGGCTTTATAGTTTTGATTTCTTCAAGCAATTTGGTGGACGAATGGGTTGGCTTCCTAACAGAAATTTTTAGGATCAAAGTTCTTGCCTTATTAAAATTTGAAGCCATTAGTGATTTCTCTTGAAGATAAGATTTGAGGCCACTTCTTTCTAAGAAGTAGGCTTATGCTTCTTTTTCCTCTTGACATCCAAAATTTTAAAATCTACAGTAAGAGAAGTTCAAAATACATGTCTAGGAGTTAATAATGCTTAAATTAGAGGGAATACCTTTAAGGAAGGCAAAATTTGAATAAGGCATCAAACTCTAAAAGCTCTTTGACTACTAAGAGTGATAAGCCACTAACATAAAGATCTTCCACTTTATAACGTGATAATGGTAAAATATTTCATAAAAGAACTTATCATTGGTAGCACTCGCTTCAAAAGAGACTCCCAAAGAAAGGCCAAGTTTTCTACTCTAGAGATAAGGAAGGTATACTTTAAAACTCAAGGCCATAATATAAGGGAAAAGCTTTGATGCTTTATCACCACCCACAATAAAAACTCTCATAAATCTTAAAAATTCTAAGCCAATCAAGCCTTTCAAAGAAGTCTTTAAAAGGATTCAATTAGTCCATTACCTAAACTTTAATAATAGTATAAATTTAAAGATATTTTTAGGAGGCTTGCTAGGTAAACTGGTAGATAAATGAAGATTGAGGAAGTTTGTAAATCTAAGATCGGCGAAAGGCAGACCTTCTCTTTCCTCAAGTTCAGAAAAGGAAGTAAAAGTGCAGAGATTGATAAACCATACATATAAGTTAAGTCTCTATAAGGGAAGGTTAGACATACATCTTCCTAAATTCTAGTAAAGGAATCCTAAGAAAGCTTAAACAGGAGTGAAGAATTTGCCAGAGGCCACTACTGTATAGAAGGGAAGTAACTTTAGACTAGACTTGTTGTTTACCAGCAAAAATAAAATTGGTTTAATATGACCCTAATGAGCTTGATATGTTTTTCTTTAGAAATGGAATCTCTAGAAGAAGCATAGCTATTTATTAGCCTAGAATAAGAACAACACTTAAAAGCACTAGGGTATAAAATTGGAGTCTCCTCAACTAAACAAATGGAGTCCACTTTGATTATAGGCAATCTAATCAGAAGTTTCAATAAGATTGAAGTATGCCCAAAAGGAAAAATAAAGGAGTTACAAGAGGGACTCTAGAACTTCAAGATAGCAAATATAAGTTTAGGTTGATATTATTGGGAATTCCTAGAAAGAGCTATTAAATAAAGAAGTCCAAATGTTTTGCCAGGTGAACATGAAAGATATAATCTATCAATCCACTTAACCCATTGGTCTATGTTTTCTAGCCCTAACTTCATGGTTTTGAATGCTTGAAATAGAGGCAGTTCTAGAGGAAAATTTGATTTACTTACCTCTCCTAAATAAGGCAGGGATGGATGAAAAGATTTAATAGATCAAGAGATCCTATTAGTTAGAGGCAAGCCTTTATTTATGATCAAAATGGAGAAATTCTTCCACCATGCTAAAAAAGGAATTTAGAGTTAGAATCGGTAGTAACAGCTAAAAAGGATTTTTAGGTCAAAGAAGTTTATTACCTAATTATAATAAAGGAAGGAATAGGGATGACAAATGTGGCACAGCCCAGCCTGACTTCAGCCTAGGTTGACCGAGCCAAGGGCCAAGATTTCTTAGCCTAATTGGGCCACGGGTCATGTACAAAACAACGTTATTTTTTCATTTTTCTAAAATATAAAGTTGAGCTGAGCTGGGCAACCCGTGGGTTGGGTCGAACTAGGCTAGGAGTAGACCAAGCCCAGTCTAGCCCGTTGTCATCCCTAGAAAGGAAGGGGTTCAACTGAAATAGAGATCAGCTAAAATTTTATAGTTTGTATAAAGAAGTAAAGTTAAGGAAGATAACAAAATTTTTGAATAAAGTACAAAAATCATAACGTACATAAGTGGCATTTAGTTTAGCAGAATCAGTGGATGAAGAGGAAGATGCATGACAAGTAGAAGCTATAGCCCCAAAAAAGTATAAGAGAAATTGTGAGTAAGAGAAAGAGAAAAAAACTAAAGTTGAAATAGAAGCCAAGGACCATTTTATGTTTGAGATGGAGAATGAAGTAGTATGAGAAGAATTTATAACAAAAAATAGGTGAAACCTACAGGAATAGTAGGAGTTTGAAATTTAAATAAAGAAGAACTTCTTAAGGGAACTTTTGTACTACTTATTTAGTTTGCTCATCCAAACATATATGAGGACAATTGTTGATATACTAAAAGAAATCCAACCCACAAGTAAAAGGAAGGATAAAATATGAAAGCTCAGTAAATATTTAGCTAGAGAATTTATGGATAGCAGAACCAGAACATTGAGAGATGAATGTTTGAAAATGGGTGAGTGGGCAAGAAGTTAGAAAGTTAGAAAATAGATGTTTGAGACAGAAGTCCACAACATGGAAGTTAAGAAAATAATGGTAGGAAGTTAACTAGAATGTGGGAAGTGGGTAATTATAACAAAAAACTCCTTAAGGCAGTTGAGGACCAAAAATTCACTAGCACCAGATTAACATAAACAACAATCACTATAGACATAATACACACAGTCTCCAAGAAAACACAACCTTCAAAAAATTTTCAAAGAGACAAACAACTACAAAAAAACATTGTTGTTAGTTTTCAACTTCTTTTATGTTGTGTATTCATTTTGATTACCTCAAATTTCCTTTGTATCTTGCAATGTTTTTTGCTTAAATCAAATCATTTACTTTTTCAACACATTTTCGCTTTTTTAACTTAAAATTTTATTTTTGAAAATTTTCAAAGCCTACCTATATCATTGATAAGAATTCCAGTACTAATTTTGGGAGAACTCCTCCCTAATATGCTAGAATAGAGATCAGATCAAGTTTTATAGTTTGCATGAAGAAGTAAAGTCAAGGAAGTTAACAAAATTTTGTAATAAAATACAAAAATTATAACGTATATATGTGACATTTAGTTTAGCAAAATCAATTGAAGAAGAGGAATATGCATGACAAGCAAAAGTTATAGCCCCAAAGAAGTATAAGAGAATTCGTGAGTAAGAGAAAGAGAAAAAACTAAAGTTGAAATATAAGCCAAGGACCTTTTAATGTTTGAGATGGAGAATGAAGTAGTATGAAAAGAATCTATAACAAAAAATAGGTGAAACCTAAAAGAGTAGTAGGTGAAATTTAAATAAAGAAGATCTTCTTAGGGGAACTTTTGTACTACTTATTTAGTTTTCTCATCCAAACATATGTGAGGACAATTGTTGATACACTAAAAGAAATCTAGCCCACAAGTAAAAGGAAGGCTAAAATATGAAAGCTCAATAAATATTTAGCCAGAGAATTCGTGGATGGCAGAACCAAAACATTGAGAGATGAATGTGTTAAAAATGGGTGATGGACATGATTTAGAGAGATAGTTAAGTGGGTTGGAAGTTAGGAAGTTAAAAAAGAGATGTTTGAGACAGAAGTCCATAACGTGGAAGTTGAGAAAATAATGGTAGGAAGTTAACTAGAATGTAGGAAGTGGATATTTACAACAAAAAACTCCTTAAGGAAGTTGAGGACCAGAAATTCGCTAACACCAAGTTAACATAAACAACAATCACTACAGACATAATACACACAATTTTCTATAAAACAAAACCTTCAAAAAAATTTCAGAGACAACTAATTCCCAAAACACATTGTTATTAGTTTTCAACTTCTTTTACGTTATGTATTCATTTTGATTACCTCAAAATTTCTTTGTATCTTGTAATTTTTTTTCTTAAATCAAACTATTTATTTTCTCAACACTTTTTAGCATTTTTTAACTTAAAATTTTATTTTCTAAGTTTTTTAAAGCCTACCTATATAATTGATAAGAATTCCGGTACTAATTTTAGGAGAATTCCTCACTAATATGTTTGAATTCTAAATTAACTCCAGCACTTGTCAATAATTATCTTAGTAAAAATCTTTGAATTTAGTTAAGTTATAGTGAAAATAATTAGATTTTACAAAAACAATTTAGTTTGAATAGAAAAGTTAAGGTTATTCTTTTTTTTATTTGTAATAAATTTGTTAATGTATAATATTTATTGTCACGTAAATACTTACATGATAAAATGTCAATTACATGATGGACCATGTTAACATTATTGACTATAGGATTGACGATGACCTAATTTTGTAACAAATTAAAAGTTTGAATATTTAATTATTATTAATAGTTCTAGCTAGTATTATAAAATTAGCCGAAGTTTTTAATTTTAAATATAAATTACATAATATTAAGTACATACCAAATTTTATTTTGTAATCTAATAAATGTATCAAAATAATCTAATACATTGTCAATAAAAAATTTTAAAATATAGTTATGAATTTTATTTATGTTATTTCAAAGGTTAAAATTTTAAAATAATAAATAGATCTAGTTGTCGCTAAATTTTATAAAAGGACTAAAAAAAAGTGTCCTAAATATAACGATTGAGTCCATTTTAACACTATTAGACCATATCATTAACATTATTACGGCGAGATACATTACAATAATGAAAATAGTAATGTGTAATGTTATTTAATAAATTGTTAAAAATTATGATATTTGTAAAAATTTACCCCAATAACTAAAGTTATAAAATTTTCTAAAACTAGACAACAAAAATGGAAAGATATGGTATTATAATGTTTAATTTTTTTTCTTCACAAAATACTTCTAGAATCACCCTTAGTATATGAGACGAAGATTTGATTTTTTTATTGCTATTTTAAAATAAAAATAAAATAGATATGATTGATAGCTCCAAAAATGATGTTGGAAGGAAGTCATTTGAAAGTGGATATGGTTGGCCTTTGTACTCTTGATTAAAAAGAATTAGTTTCCCATATCAAAAATGTTAATGAGCATATAGAAACGTTAGGATCTTATGCTTTAATTTCATTTGAGAGATGCGTTGGATTCACATTGGGTGTATGATGACGAACATTACTTTTATTCGGCTTTGGCCAATTTAAACTGCCCTGGTCTGGTCGATTATTTTATTAAAAAATTTCATCCACACGTATAAGTGATTATCTCATCTGGAAGCCATTTTACTATGATCAAGAAGTACGCAGAATCTTTTCTTTGACTTGATAAAAGAAATCCGTTTGAATTTCAGCTACACCAGGCGTCCGCGAGGCACAGCATCCCTGACAGCCGATTTCAGCCCTGTTTTGTGCTTCTCTACAGTTGGACCAAGCCACCACCGGAATGGATCAAAATGAATACTGATGAGGCCAGTAACCGTACTTCTTTCGCAGCGGCCGCTGGTGGACTTTTGCACGACAATGTCGGCAATTGGCTGGGAGGATTCACTCAAAACCTAGGTTGGTGCGCTCCCTTGTCTGCAGAACTCTGGGGCGTCTACACCGGACTCTCCCTCGCCTGGCATCTGGGTTTCCGCCGCATTGAACTGGAGGTAGATTCAGTCGCAGTGCACAACCTGCTCGCCTCTTCTGCGCGCCGCATTCAGGTGGCCAATTCTATTGTCCTGGATATCCACGAATTACTCTCCCGCAATTGGTCTGTTACACATCGACACGTTTACCGAGAGAGCAACAGATGCGTCGATTGGCTGGCCTCCCAGGCGGCCCACTCCACTGTAGGGGTTACTTATTTTGACACTACACCCTTTGGATGCCATCACTTCCTCATTGAGGATCAGGCAAGGGCCTGTGTCTCCCGAACTGTTTTGTAATTAGCTCCGACTTTTTTATTAATACCAAAAAAAAAAAAAGGCAGGCCATTGGAAAAACCAATTATAAAGTGAGTAGGATATGATTGTCGACGTTGATCATGATTTCGGTTTATCCTACTCATCGACGTTGATCATGATTTCGGTTTACTTTAACTGTAATGCATGACCGCCTTTCCAATGTGGAGGAAGCTATGCTTGGTGATGACGTAAATGCCAATGATATGGGCACACTCGTTTAGGGCTTGGTTGGAATTTTCAAAGGATTTTTTTATATATAATAAAACATTATAAGATCTAGCCTTAAATTATGTTATCTATTGAAGGTTTTGGGTTAATGGGCTCATCATCTAATTATGTATGGGTATTTTATGTATAGAAATTAGTAACTTATGATGCACAAGTTACGAATATATAGTGGTTACGAGAATTAATTAGGGTTTCCTTTAATATACTCGTCGATAAAAAAGAGAGATAATTTATCTCCTAAAAGTTTAAAGACTGGAACAAGTTAATTTTAATAAATTCAGGTGCATTTTCATAGTTAAATTTATCTTTAATAACTTGAATTTGAGAATATATTATATTAAAATTAACAATTAGTATGAAAGCCTCTTTCATGTTGGTTTATTGAGATTAAATTTGCGTTTTGATTTTAAGATTTTCTTTCATTAAGATTTGTGTGCGTGGTTTAAAATTTTAAACTAATAATAAATGTATTTGCTCGTTGAAAATGGTTTCAAATTGTGCTTGCCCACTAGATCATATATATCTGATAAGATAATGCAAGATTTCTCTTCACCGTCCAACACCAACGAGGCAAGAGCACTCTCTACCGTTAGAAAGAGAAATCTTGCATTATCTTATTAGATTAGAATATCTAATTAATGGATTTTGTTCTTCGCTGCTACACGACCTGTGCCTTTAATGGCTTTAGACTTTACCCTTTTAGGGCTATTATAACCGTGCAACAAAGTTTCATCCTACCTACACTACATGAAAAAATTACTTTTGTATTTTACAGCCAAACATTCAATTTTCTTAAGTCTATTTTTACTCCATTTTACCATTATGCTTTACACATAATTCTCATAATACCCACAAACACATTTTCATGTTTATTTTGATATTTATATAATATTATTTAACTTTTTATATGTTTTAATATTTATTTTACTTATATTATAATTAATATAAAAGATTTGGTTAAATATTTTTTATTTATGTTTTATATAGTTTAAAATTATATAATAATTAATATATTGTACTTTGAATATTGTTTAATATATTTTAAATAATATTTATATGCATAAACAATTTTTATTACAAAATAAAATATAGTTAAAATTAAAAGTGCTTTTTATTTTTATATTGCCAAACAATCTATTATATGAAGCTCTTTTAGAAAAGCACTTTTTTAAATGACGCTAAACAGTCAACTGACTTCCTAGAAAAGCTCTTTTTAGAAAAGCTCTATTGATAAAAGCTCTACTAACAAAAGCTCTATTGATAAAAGCTCTACTAACAAAAGCTCTACTGATATAAGCCTATCCAAACAGGTACGAAAAAAGTGCTTATTCATCCTCTAAAAGATGAAACAAACAGACACTTAAAAAGGAAAACCTTGTGTATTTGTGCATATGAGAAATTGAGTTCAACACCTAAGATATTTTCTTCATTTTTTAGAACTAAGAATTTTATAACTTATTCTATATATTTTTGGTTTTGATTGAAATTAAAATTTTTTTGTCAGTGAAAATAATATGGAAGATTAATATTGATTTCCAGTAATTAATTAATTAAATTCAATAGCATTTTAATAATTGATATTTTAAAGTAATTAATCAAAACAATATGTTATAGTAACCTCTTTTGTGTAGATTAATTAATTCTAAAATATCAAGATGATTGTGTGTGTATGAATTTCATGTGAATAATAATTGGCCCAAAGGAAAATTATTATTTGGCCAAAATTTAAACATACTGTGGTGATAAACATGCAATAGTTATTTAGTCATTTCTTGTAAATTATAAGTCAGTCTAGAAAAAGGCTTATAATTTAACATGAATTTATTTTCAATAGTTGATCACTACAACAAGAATACCACTTACATGTTGATATGTTGTCTAAAGACTAAATCTTAATGTTGTGCTAGATATCTTGCGATGAGGTTGCCATTATTCGAATTTGTTACTGATGTTGAGTTTGTTACTTTGTTTATTTTTGTCCTGTATTTAGTAATGCTTTAAACTGCTACAATATTTGTCGACATCAACACTATACCTGTGCTAAATGGCAAAAACTTTAAGGTTTGGAAAGAGATTGTCATGATCATTCTTAGCTGCATGGATCTAGAACTTGCTCTTCAGATTAAGCAACCCCCTACTCTTGTGGATGCAAGTTCCTGTGATGACAAGAGAAATTGGGAGAAATGGGAACACTCAAATCTCACAAGTCTTATGATCATGAAGCATGCAATTCCATAAGTATTAAGGGGCATAATGTTCAAAGAGAAGGACGCAAAATTGTTCCTTAAAGAATTTAAACAGTGTTTTGCTAAAAAAAGGTGAAAATAAGTACTATTTTCGCTAGTCTTGTTCCCATGAAACATAAGGATAATAGGAACGTTAGAGAGTACATTCTAGAAATGTCTCATCTTATGTCAAAACTAAAGGCATTAAAGTTAGAGTTATTTGAAGATTTGCTTATGTAGTTGGTTTTGGTCTTTCTTCCCTCACAATTCAATCAATTAAAAGTCATCTATAACTGCCAAGAGGAGAATAGATTCTTAATGAACTTATTTCACATTGTGTGTAGGAAGAAGAGAGATTAAAGCAAAAGAAGGTTGAAAGTGCTTATTTGGCATTCAACTCTAAGGGTAATAATAAGAAGAGAAAGATAGATAAAGAGGTTGTGGGTAATGTACCAAAAATGAAGCAATATAAGGAATAAAAACAACAAACTGAAAATTTTGCTTGCTACTTATGTGGAAAGACTTCTCATAAGAAACAGGGTTAATTTGATTTCAATACCTAGGCACACTTGGTGGTTAGATTTTTGTGTTACTACTCACATAAGTATGTCCATGTAGGGTTGCCTGAGTTGTCGAAAACCCAGTGATAATGAAAGAAACACCTATGTAGGTGATGGAACGACAGTTGAAGTTGAGGTAATAGATACTTTTAGGTTATCATTTAAGACTGGAAATTGTTTGGATTTGAAATAGACTTATATTGTATTATCTTTTTGGAGAAATTTAGTTTTTATTTATGTACTACACAATGCTAGTTATTGTTGTTCTTTTATAAATGGACAATTTAGTCTTTTCATGATTCAAAGCTTATTGGTTCTAGTTCTTTATCAAAATATGATAACCTATACTTACTTGATCTAATTATATCAATTAATGAATCCTTGCATGTTAATTTATAGCGTTCTAAAATAAAATTAGCCAATGATCATTATGCTTTGTTATAGCATAAATGTTTAGGTATATCTCTAAACAATTAATTAAAAGGCTTGTGTTAGATGGAATTTTTGATCCACGTAATCTATCAAAATTTGAAGTTTGTATCAAGTGTATTAAAGGGAAGCAAACAAATATAAGGAGATTAGGTGCCAAAAAATCTTCAGACATCTAAGAATTAATCCATACAGATATTTGTGGGCCATTTCTTACACTTTCTTAGAATGGTAAAAAAAATTTATTATGTTCATAGATTATTACTCACATTATGGGTACCTTTATCTCATTTATGAGAAGTCACAATAATTGGACATTTTCAAAAATTTCAAAGTTGAGGTTAAGAATCAACCTAGCAAAAGAATTAAAAGCAATTGATCTGATCGTGGTGGTAAATATTAATGTAGATATGACAGTTTAGGTGAACAATATCTAGGTCCATTTACTAAATTCCTAGAAAAATACGATATTGTCACACAGTACACTATGCCAGGAAGCCTTAACATAAATGGTGTTGCTAAGGGACAAAACAAAACATTAAAAGGCATGTTAAGAATCGTCATTATTCATATTATCTTACCATATTCACTTTGGGGAGAGGTATTAAAGACTACAACTTACATTCTCAATAGAGTTTCACTAAGACAATGACTAAAACTCTTTATAAATTATAGGCAAGAAGAAAGCCTATTATAAAGCATTTCATATTTAAGGTTATCTAGTTGAGACAAGGCCTTATAGGCCAAATGAAAGAAAACTGAACTTAAGACTTATTAGCAGCTATTTTTTTAGATACTCTGAACATTTATGAGGGTATAAATTTTATGATCCCCCAAGTAAATCTACTTTTAAGATGGGATGTAACATCCCACCCCTGACAGGAAGGGTAAAATAGTAAATTATCATAGGATGAGATTGATAGGGATTAATTAGTAT
>JANIJH010000006.1:57076114-57093293 GCA_024520975.1 Erythroxylum areolatum | reverse complement strand
TTAAATGATTGTAATAACTGCAAATGTTTTCTACTGTCTACTGTTTTTGCCGCGCTAATGTACGGTTCAAAAAAAAAACAAGAGAGAAGAAAATGATATACTGAGTTTTCACCGACTGATGTAGTACGTCACCCTCGCGGGGCATGGACTCGGATATCACCAACGATATCGGGTTCGGGTCACTCGGGAGTGGGGTGTTATATGGGAAATGTCAAATTCCTTGAGAACGTTGAGTTTGAATAGGGAGATAAGGTTAGAGACATTATCTTTGAAGAGGAATTCATTTCTCTTCTTACAAGTTGATATTAGCCATGATCAGGTAATCATTCCTGACGTTGTTCAAGAAGCAACTCCAAATCAACAAGACAATGTTCAAAATATCCCTAATGAAGATCAATTGATATTCTTGAAGGAAAAACTCAACAACCACAAGAACAAATGCCATTAGGAATGTCCACTAGAGAAAGAAGAAGTGCTATTTTAGATGATTATATTGTCTTTCTCAAAGAACTTGATATAGACAATGGCATGGTGGAAGATGATCCAATCAAAATTTTCAAACCTATTAAGAGTTATAATTATCAAAAGTAGATTGATCTCATCATTGAGGAAATAAAGTTTATGATAGACAATGATATTTAGGATCTTGTCCCATTGCCTGAAGTTGTAAAAACAATTGGTTACAAATGAATATTTAATACTAAAAGGGATTCAAAAGGCAATATAAAGAGATATATGGCTCGTCTTGTTACAAAGGACTTTACTCAAAAGGAAGACATTGATTATAAAGAAACTTTGTTACCAATTTCTTAAAATGATTCTTTTAGGATTATAATGGCATAGTTTGATTTTGAGTTACATCAGGTGGATGTGAAGACAACATTCCTCAATGGTGATATTGATGGAACAATTTATATGGAGTAGCATGAAAACTTCTTTTAAAAAGAGATTCAAAGCAAATGGTTTGTAGATTAAAGAAATCTATCTATAGACTTAAACAATCTTCTTGTCAATAGTATTACAAGTTTCATTAAGTTGTCATCTGTTTTGGTTTTGAGATGAATTTGGTTGATGACTGTACATACCACAAGTTTTGTGGTAGTAAGTATATATATTTCAGTTTTATATGTTAATGACATGTTGCTTATGAACAACAATATAGACTTATTGCATAAAACCAATAAATTTTTATCAAAAGAATTTTGAGATGAAAGATCTTGGTGAAGTCTCTTTTGCATTAGGGATTTAGATATATTGAGATCGTCGATCTCTCGAGGTATTATTGAGTTATCAAAAAAGAGTTATATTGAAAAGGTAGAGATTTGGCATGTAGGATAGTAAACCAGATGATACCCTTGTTGCTAAAAGAGACAAATTTAGTCTTAACGTTTAGGTATGTCCATGTTCAAATATTGCATACATTGTTGGAATGTTAGGCAAATATTTAAGCAATCCAGGAATGGACCATTAGAAAGCAACCAAAAGGGTTACATGGTATCTTAAGAGAACAAAAGACTATATGCTCACATATATGAGATCAAATCAATTACAGATTGTTAGATATTTTAACTCCTATTTAGCAGGATGTTAAGATAGTTATTGATCCAAATCAAGCTACATCTACCTACTTACTAGAGGATATATTTTCTAAAACAATGTAAAGTAGACACTCATAGTTTAATCTACCATGGCAGTTTCATTTATAACATATTATCAGGCATCCCATTATGGGATATAGCCACAAAATTTTGTCACTTGGATATAAATTATTTATGGCATTAAAAGAACATTGAAGTTATTTTGTGACAATTAGTCAATCGTGCTATATTCTAAAATAACAAAAGCTTATTGAAGTTGAACCACATCAATATTAAATTCCTAGTTATCAAAGAAAGAATTCAAAGTTGTCAGATTTTTATAGAACATATTGGGATAAACTCCATGATTGCGGATCCACTAATTAAAGTTTTACCACCCAAGGTCTTTCATGAGCACACAACTGATACGGGTATTATGTTGTTTGATGATGTGATAGTTTAGTAGGAGTTTGTTTATATGGATACTTGTGGTTATAGACATATGTTATGGATTTTTTGTGATTTAATACGTACGAATTTGTGTGTTTAACTCTAATTTCATTTGGTTTGATGTTACTAAGGAATAAGATAGGTCTAGTTAGAAATAGATCTAATTTCATCTGGTTTGATGTCACTAAAGAATAAGGTAGGTCCAGTTAAAAAATAGATCGTATGATATATTAAGATCACGTGACATAAAATTTCCATGCTATACATCTATCCTTGATCTATGTCGTTAATTATATTAATATATGTGATCACTGATGAGTCTAGTCATGATAACTGTGACAAAGACTTATTTGAACCTATATTAATATGATTTATGGATCAAATTGTTTAAAGATGATTTTATGGTAATAGTAATTTTGAGCTCGTAAGGTTAAATATGACATATAATTATGAGGTATTATATGTAAGTAGTCCAAGTGAGATATTGTTGAAAATTTAATGAAATTACATATGTCTATATATATATATATTAATAATTATATATGACAGGCTATTATAAGGTTTGGTCCAAGATTAAAAGATATTATATATATAATTATATATGACAGGTTATTATAAGGTTTGTCCCCATATTAAAAGTGATTATATATATAATTATATATGATAGGCTATTATAAGGTTTGGCCTAAGATTAAAAGTGATCTATTAAGATTTTCGATATATTCATATATATATATATATATGATAGGCTATTATAAGGTTTGGCCCAAGATTAAAAGTGATCTATTAAGATTTTGGATTAATATGCCCAAATCATCTAATTAAGTAGGGATATTATATGTATAGAAATTATGGATATTATATGTATAGAAATCCTATTGTAATATTCCTAACTTCCGATGAATAAATTAGGAACATACACTGTACATATAGATAAGTGATTGTGGTCCCTAAGAAAATCAGTTAGGGTTTTTTTTTTTCCCCCCTAACATCCCATTGTTAGAAAAGAGAGATAACCTATACGTATCTTCTAGAAGGCCAAAAACCAATAGAGCCTAATAACTCAATCACGTCTACTCCAATAAATTTCGGTACGCTTTTGCAAACAAATTTATCCTTAATAATCCAACATTAATGATTTGGGAACATATTATAAATTAACCCCTTCCAATCACATTCTAGATTATTATATGATCCTGAGGTTAGAGAGAAATCACTAGCACCAAGTAAAATATGGAGTATTCTATAGTTGAAGAGCCTTCGTCATAAATAAAATATTAAACTTTATACAATGGAGCTTATAAGTCATAGGAGACATTTTAATCATGATATAGATATATTCAATTTCTTTCGAACAGCTGTGTAAATCATAATACAATCATATTTTCAGATTGCGATAGTCATGTACTTAGTCATCAACTATTTCTCTAACCTGTTATGTAATAAAACGAAATCTACAACTTATCAATATCTTCATCTTCAAACTCAATATAATCATCAGGAGCACTATCATCTTCCTCATCAAGACCTCGAGCAATGCCCTCGTTGAGACGGGTAGTGTCAGGAAGTTCACCGTAGGCCTTTAGAAGCCTAGCTTCATCAGACATGTACTTCAAGATAACATCGGCCTTTTCATCTTGAAAGTGACGGAGGCCAATAAGGATTATATCACCAGTGGAAATCCAGACCTTCTTGTGCATCTTTCCACGAATGTGGCAGAGACGCTTTATGCCGTCGATGCACATGGCTTCCAAACGGCCATTACCAAGCATACGAAGCACTTGGGCATACTCTTGTCCATCTTCCTTGAACACCAGCTCACGCTTGTTATCCTCGGCATCATTCTTTCCTCTCTTTTTGTTCTTTCCTCCCTTTCCCTTGTTCTTCGGCATGCTTGCTTTATGATTCTGTTACCAACCATCAGAACACCAAACTCAGCCTTAAACTGATTTGTCTCGAGTTTCACAAAAGTTGAGGGAAACAATAAAAAGGCAGCAGTAGATGCAGTTAGCCCTGGCCATGATTTAATAATAACCATCCAGTAAGGGATTCAAGATTATCTAAAGATGGAGAAAAATAACGAAAAGAAATTAAACCTTAAGTAATCAACCAAAAAAAAGAAAAGAAGAAAGCGTCCAATAAATAAACTATTGATTATGCACGAAGATGAGTATGGGCAGACGCACTAACCGCTCACTAATGGGCAGAGAGCCAGAGACACTAACCGCTAACCCGTAGGCGAAGAATTTTGGAGGTGCAGACGTCGAGGGTTAGTACTATTTATAAATGACAAACTCCTATTCCTAACTGGACTCGGATTCCCATGGTCTAGCTCTAACAAGCATACAGGAAAAACGCAATTGGTTAATATTTATACATAACTAAGACTTTTAATTGGATTCCGACGTAATAATTGTAGTCGAATTCTTTTAAGAAAAAAGCTTTTGGACTGAGGATAGATTAAATCAATATTTATGGCAAGTGTTCCTCAATTTTCTTGCATTGTTATTGTTATGATGAGGTGTAATGTTCAGATTTTGTTAATTTGTCCATCTAAGTTCGTTGATTTGCCTACTTTCACTTATTCTTTTTGTGAATTAAATAAACATCACAGTTAAGCGATTGGATCACCGCTGCAGAGCTAATTCTAAGTATCTTGTTTTGAATTTCTAATGAATCTAGTTTCAATTTCTTTTTCTGATATGCCATTGCCAAAAAGCCATTATATATGTGCGGTTAGGATTTGAGTTCTAATTCAAGAACAAAGGAAAGAAGCTAAGAGAAAGGAAAGCTTGAAACTATGATGTCTTCTATACTAGGATTTCGTTGACAAACGCTGGACCATTTGTGATGAAATAAATAAAACATCACAAAAGAATGTGCTTTCCTCAAATATTCAAGTAAATCGTCGCTAAAGAAATTTATTTACTGACAATAGTTTATAACATCAACAAAACTTCGACTTTTAGACACAAATATATTAATCATCGCCAAATGTAAAATCGTCCAAGGCTCTAAATCATTTGTTGTCGTATGGAAATGAAATTCTAATTTCTTTGTTTACAAGTTATAATTATATCAATAAATACAATATTATTTATTATATTTGTAATTTTTTTTTCATAAAATAGAGTGAGAAAGAACTACATAGACAAGAGTGTAATAAGATCATACTATACAAACTCAGTCACTATAAGCAAGGTCAAGGATGGATGTTTGAAGAATTGCAAAATAACTATATAAGTATAAAATTTTGTTTAAATTTTAAATTTATTTGTTTATGTCGTGCTATATAATAATATTTGAATTAAATATTAATTTTATTTTTTAAATTTTAGAATAAGATGCAGGAGTTATTGCAAAGATCATTGGCTGACAGAAATGAGCTAAATGTAGATGACATTTGCAACAACGTGCTTGGTACAAGATCAAATTATATCAAAGGTCTTGGGTATGACCCTAAGCTAACTGCTTTATCCTCATCAAGACTAGCATATGTAACCCATTTTCAAGAGGAGAACTAGTCACTTAAGGCTAAATTACAATATAATAAAGAAAAGATAGAACGAATTGAACAAAAGTTATAATGTAATGAACAAAAGTTGACCAAGATTGAAAAGATGTCAAACAAATTGAAGATTTACATAGAAACTTACTATAAACAGTGAAAGCAATAAATGGAGGATTTTTTTACGATGTTACTGACTCACAGTATATTGAATCTACGAAAGGTTCAACTTGATTCCACCGATTCAAATGTCTTTGTTCAATTAATAATGAAAGATTGAGATTATGCTATGTTAGGTAAAGTATCTCTAATCCCTCACAGAGCATACTTATACCTCCACTCTTCGCATATTATACTTATAATTATGTCACTTTTCTAAAGCGTTGTAACTCATAGACGAATAAGTATAGTACATGATCATAATTCAAATATTCTTTGCCCTGATGTCAAATGGTTTTCAAATTAATAGCTTTCCCATTAATGCTCCATAGGGTTGAATCTCTCATGACCGTCGACAATATACTAAAGTAGCTTACATTAACCATTAACCTCTTGACACAGTTTAATGTCATAAGGGAATATATTACAAGACCAATGAAATATCTTTAAGGACTCACACAGTGATAAAGCAAGGATTCATTCACTCACTTCCTTTCATGATCGCAAAGCATATGCATATGAATGCATGCTACGAAATATCAAACAAGATATCATATGAATCTTAGTCAAGTCATTGTTCAAGCACCTTACTCGAGATCTTTCTATATTCTTTAATTCAATCAAATATACTAAAGATCTCGCATCCAGTTTCAAAAAAACAAGCATATATGGGTTGTGGGTGCTCCATATGTGATCTAACTATTAGATCTCATTTTGACATCTAGCCAATGTGACAATATAAGTGTCTCATGTTTTGCTCGCCCTCGACTGCGCCTAAAAGGATAATTACTCATGTGAGAGAGTCAACCAGCTTGTTTCTATATTAAATAAACAGATATATATGTGCTAATTATCACCAATCTATGCAAATACATAAAGATGATAAAATCAAGATATTATTCAATAATTCAAATAATTAAATGGTATTTGCATTGTGCATCATAAGCTCAAATCTTACGCAACCCTAATGTCTTAACACGACCCAAAAATATATCTCTTGATATAGGTTTAGTCAAAGGGTCAACAACCATTGGGTTCGTAGAAATGTCCTGTAAAACCACATCTCATTGTGTCATTGCTTGTAGAATAAAATTACTCCATAGATCAATGTGCTTGGTTCTTCCATGATACATGGGTTCTTTGATAAAATCTAAAGCAGTTGTATTAGCATAATAGACAAGATAGGTTATGATGCATCTTTGCACATCACCTCAATGAACCTTTTAAGCCACACTGTTTCTTACACAGCTGACATATAAGCCATAAATTCTGTTTCCATAGTGGACAAAGATATATATGTTTGTTTCTTACTCATCCAAGAAATAACGCCATTATTGACTAAGAAAGCATATTCTAAGGTTGACTTAGGCTCATTTGGATCTTCGCCACAACTAGCGTCAAAATATCCAATAAGTCGTAAATCCGAACCTTGATAGCACAACTTATAATCTAGAGTCCCTTGTATGTAGTGAAGAATCCTTCTAACAACTTTCAAATGATCTAAACCAGGGTCTACTTAGAAACGGTTTATTAAACCTATTGTAAAATAAATCTCAATCGTGATATACATCAATTTAGTAACAGCAACAAAAAATGAGCATTACACATTAATAAAAATGGTCATTGTCTTTCTTAAAAAATATGTGTGGCCCACTCTTTATCAATCATTCAAGAAATAGAACATTTGACTCATGTAACATATTTCTTATCACATATCATCATGTGGGGTCTAGTGGTAAAAATGAGTTTTACCAATACTCGTTAAAC
The DNA here is from genome assembly GCA_024520975.1 of Erythroxylum areolatum. Taxonomy (NCBI): domain Eukaryota; kingdom Viridiplantae; phylum Streptophyta; class Magnoliopsida; order Malpighiales; family Erythroxylaceae; genus Erythroxylum; species Erythroxylum areolatum. Next base: position 57,085,832 of record JANIJH010000006.1, on the reverse strand, counting down.
ATTCAAACAGTCATATCTTTTTAACCAAATTTTTTATTTTTGCATGTAATATACCATTAGAATCAACTCAAAATCTAGTTTCCAATATCATCCATATCAATGGGTTAATTCACATCATATTATATGAATAATGTCACAAATAGTATGTTACATATTTATGTGATATGTTGATTTTTTATGTGATAAGATCAATCATATATGATAATTATAAAATTCGCATAATCATATCACAAACAACAAATAACATACATATTGTCATGTTATCATACTCATCATCATACATGAGAAATGTTTCAATAGACATTAATGATTTGTGTTTCAAAAATGTCTTGTTAACATCAATAAGGCATATTTCACATTCTGTATATACAATAGACATATGTCTGTATATACCATTAGACTCCTCATGAATTCTACTTTCTAATGAGATCCACTTTTATATATTAATTAACAAAAATAATTTGTCAAATAATTCCTTCAAACAGAACTGGTTTCCCAGGTTTGGTTCACTATAGGTATACATATGCAATCTAAATATGATATGTGCTTTCTTTTATTCATCGTAATATATAAGAACTAATGAGACCATACACAACATATCTAGATTCACTGAGGAGCATAAGAAGAATTGGGACTAGGCTCTGGTACCAATGAAGATTTACATAGAAACTTACTGTAAACAGCGAAAGCAATAAATGGAGGTTTCTTTTACGATGTTCCTGACTCACGATATGTTGAATCTACAAGAGATTCAACTTGATTCCACTGGTTCAAGTGTCTTTGCTTAATCAACAATGAAAGATCGTGATTATCCAATAACCTGCCACTTAGTCACTTTTCAGACTTTGATTTTTAGCTAGTCACTCAATACTTTTTATCAAGTATGCTCTATAGGTACTTATAGAATAAAACTTGATCAGACAATTAAGGAGATAGGGATGATTGGGATAACATGTTTTATCCTATGGTAACTAACAACAGTTACCTTGTCTTGATATTTGAATTTGAATATTGGTTATCATCATGGGCAGATAACCATCAATCGTATATGCCAACACAAATATTTGGTCCAAATTATTTAGATAGTAGTGATGATAAAAACAAATCTTAGTTTGTATATAAGTAATTTTTAACATTCGTAATAAACATTTAATGATATTTAATTGTTTATATAAATGATTCTAAATTTTAATTATTTTTAATTTTATTTTCGTATAATATAGATCGATAAAAAATCTAAATATTAGAAATAATAAAATGGATTAAAAATGTGACCAATAATTATAATTAACATGATAAAATTTTCAGTAATGATGTTTATTAAAAAAAATTAAAAAGCGTCACAAAATATTTTGGTTAAGTTTTGCAGAACTTCACCAATAAATTTTGTCTACGTTTTACAAAACGTAGCTATTTTTTTTTTGCTATTAATGTTGAATTGTCAAAAATAATTTTGGGGGATAATTGTTGATTTGTCAGTAAAAGTTATTACCTACGTTTACTGTAATGTAGCTAATAACATTTAGCCGTGAAAGAAAAGCATAACAAAATATTATTGGCAACGATTCTGTCTATCATTGCGTATCTCTTTTGGCTATGTATTATACTTATTGCAAAACATAATTTGTTAAAAACATCACCTATAGTATTTTGCTACCAGGATTTCACGACAATTTATTATCGTCGCTAGATATTATCACCAACGAATTATGTACTTTTAACAATGAAAATTTTCGTCGCTAAAAAGTCATTTTATTGTAGTGCATATCTAAATGCATAATACATGTTTACAATGTCTATTATGTAATAAACATTATGTAACACTTGATTCTAAAGTGTGTTTCATTTGTATGAAATATCTTAAATGTGAACCAAAAAGTATGTTACACGGACAAGAGCTTGCACCTCTCATATAGGCAATCACCTAGTACTTATAATAAATAGAGATAAGATATGCTTGAAGTTTGTTATCTAGGTAATAATTATGAGTAAGAAGCTTAAACCGTAAATATCACATTAAATAATAAAAATAAAAGGAAATTGGCAAAAAGATGAATTTTAGAGTAAACTAGTAAACTTAGATTAAACATTAAGTATGTTTGAAATAAAATTTGTATGAGCCAACATTTGTATAGTTTGACAGACATTATAAATGAAAAAGAAGTTAATACCATAACATATGACTATTATCGATTTGTCCATAAAATGATGTTAATATAAATCATAAGAACTTAATCTAAATTATATATTGATATTAGAGGTTAAATGATACTCTTAATAACTTTTATCTAATTTTTAATTAGAAATTAAAATTAAAAAATTTTATTTTAAAGTGTTACCAAAGGTTTGTACGTCATGAGATCTCATAAGACAATGTTAGGAAAGTAAATTAAGAACCATTGGAGAGAATTTAAAACAAAGAAAAGTTATTTTAATTGGTAACTCACATAAAAATGTATTCAAAGATTGCTTATGTCTCTTAGGGAAAGAATTAAATATAATCATGACCTAATGAAATAAACGAGACTAAAAAAGGATAAGAATGTGGATATGGTCTACGTTGGCAGTAGTTGAAATACCATACATTTCTAACAAATATATGGTAATAAGCTCTCGTTACAAGTCGTTGTACAGTGTTAGGACATTGAGTTAAGGATCGAATAACCGGACGATGAACAGGAAATCAAAATCTGGTGGAATTAAATTTCCCTTGTTCTTATTGGAGTTCTTTAAGCGACCTATCTTGACTAATAACTCAACTCATCAAAGGGAGGTTGAAACCTTGGACCTCGCTAAAGAGAGCTCCAATCTTTTGATAAAAATTCAGTCATAACCTTTTTATGCCTTCCTTTCACCTATAAATAGGCTAGACGTACTATGTTAGAAGTCCTATTTCGTAGGCTTCTTTAATAGATAACTAGGAATCCTAATCAAATAAAATAACAAACTTTCTAATCAATAGCTAGATAGGAATCCAAATTAAATAAAACAACAAACAAAGAACAACCCCATTATTAAAATAGCGTCTATTTCTTGTGTTCGTAGGTCTATCCTACGAAAGCATTCGCAACATTACCCCCATCCCATTGAAAAAGCTTATCCTCAAGCTCAAAAGAAGGATAGTACTATTAGAACTGTTGAATGGTCTCCCAAGTGGCATCAGAATCCGGGAACCCTGCCCAATGAACCAAAACCTCCCTTGTACCTTGATTTAAACAGCCACGTAGAACTACCTAAGGTTGAAGAATGACTAGGCCCTCTTCTGTGACTGGTAACATTGTAATAAGTGGCAAATGAGACCCTTTAAAAGCCTTGAGCAAGGAGATGTGAAAAACATTGTGGATACAACTATCGCTTGGTAGGTCCCGTTCATAAGCAATCTGGCCAATGCGGCGGGCAACTAAAAATGGCCCATAAAATCGAGGAGAAAACTTACTATAGTTGTTCAATCACACCGAATGTTAACGATAGGGATGCAACCGAAGCCAAACCCAATCCCCTACCTGAAATTCCACATCATGATGGCCCTTATCATAGTACTCTTTCATCTGAGTTTGAGCCAACAGCAAACGATCACGAACATCCCACAAAAACTAATCTCGATCTAAGAGGTCATCATCCACAGCATCAACCTGAGTGGAACCTGATGTATAAGAGATCAGGCGAGGTAGATCTCGACCATACACCACTTTAAAGGGAGTGGTTTGGAGAGCCGTATGGAAGGAGGTATTATAACAATATTCCATCTAAGGCATCCATGTGACCCATTTCTTAGGATAGTCACCAACAAAACTGCGAAGATATATTTCCACAATGCGATTCACTACCTCGATTTGCCCATCAGTCTGGGGGTGGTAAGCAGAAGAAAATTATAACTTAGATCCGTTTAGGTGAAACAATTCCTTTCAAAAGGTACTAGTGAAGACCACATCTCTGTCACATGTAATTATGTCTGGAATCCCATGTAAACATACTACTTGATCAAAGAAAATTTGAGCAACCCAGATAGCTGTATACAGATGTGCTAAGGGAAGAAAGTGCACATACTTCGATAATCTATCAACCACCACAAACAAAGCAGATTTACCCCATGATTTTGGTAACCCGTCAATGAAATCCATAGAGATGTCAACCCAAACTTGATGTGGCAATTGTAGTGGTTGTAATAAACCTGTTAGACTGAGGTGTTTAGATTTGTTGTGCTGACAAATAGGACAAGTTGACATATATGTAGCAATATCAGCCCTCATAAGCTTCCAGCAAAAATCCCCAAGAATCCTATGCAATGTCTTTTGAACCCCCTTATGGAAGGTATCATGGTAATTCTCCATTATGGCCGCAAGCCACTGAGAACCTTTGGGAAGGCAAATTCGGTCTTTAAACATTAACCATCCATTTCGCATAGCCCAATCAGCCCCTAGCTCACCCGATTTTGTCTTGGACTGCAATTCCTTCAATTCTGTAGAGCTTAAGAGGTCTATGTGAAGGGAATCCAACAAGGAGCAGTGAGGAGAACTAATGGCAAACACGGTTGGATCTTCCACACAGCAGCAGGATAAGGCATATGTTGCTTTATTCATGGAACTGGCTTTGTATTCTACTTGGAAATCATAACCCATTAACTTTGCAAGCCAGTGTTGTTGTGTCGGTGTGGTCAATCACTGTTCTAGCAGATATTTGAGGCTAAAATGATCAGTTCGGATAAGTAAAGGATGCCCCCATAGATATGGACGCCAATGCTACATTGCTTTTGCCAAACCAATTCATTATCTCTCGTAAGCTACCAATTTTTGATGTCTAGCTGCTAGTTGTCAACTGAAAAAAGTAATGGACTGCTCGGATTGTTGTAAAACAGCCCCAATACCACTACTGGAGGCATCACATTCAATGAAAAATTCATCTCAAAGTCGAGCAGCCGCAATATCGACTCTGTGGACAAAGCTGTTTTAAGTTGTCCAAAGGATTGTAATGCTTCTTCACTCCATTGGAAGGAGTTCTTTTTTAACATACTAGTCAAAGTGCCGCTAACTTTCCATAATCACGCATAAATTTCTATTAGTATCATGCTAAACCCAAGAACTCCCGCAAGGAAGTGATGGACTGCGGTTGTGGCCAATCAATAATAGTTATAACTTACTGATATCTAGACCAACTTCCCTTGCTGAAATAACATGGCCCAAATATGCAATAGAGGGTGATGCAAAATAGCATTTAGATTGTTCGAGGTAAAGTTTATGTGCAAAGCAACCCAAAAATCATATTCAAGTGGAGCAAATGACTCTCCCAATCCCTGTTGTAAATTGGAATATCGTCAAAGAAAATAAGTACAAATTGACGCAAGAGGGTAGAACATACATCATTCATCAAGGCCAGAAAGGTCGACAGGGCATTGGTTAGGCCGAATGGCATTACTAGAAATTCAAAATGCCCATGATGAGTGCGGAAGGCTATCTTTTCTATATCATCTGTAAACATACGAACTTAATAGTACCTTGATTTCATGTCCAATTTGGTGGAGAAATAGGTGCCATGTAATTCATCTAAAAGCTCATCCACCATGGGAATCAAAAATTTATCCTTTATCGTCTTGGCATTTAACTCACGGTAATCTACGTAAAGTCGCCACGATCCATCCTGTTTCAGAACTAGTAAAACTGGAGAAGAATAGGGGGACTTGCTAGGCCAAATAATCCCTTGTTGGAGCATTTCTGCACATTGCTTCTCAATCTCATCCTTTTGTCGATGGGGGTATCTATAAGGCCAAACCACTATAGGAGTTATCCCCGGTAGTAAAGGAATCCTGTGATCACATTGTCGGATAGGAGGAAGCCCCGTAGGGTCAAGGAATAAGTCCCCAAATTCTGCAAGCAATTCATCTAAGTCTTGCGCTTCTATTTTGGGGGGTGTGGTGGCACCCATCATGCAAAAAGCTTTAGGAACATGATGTTGTTGTCCCTGAAACAAAACTGATTTCCCTTCCATCGAAAAAGACATAGTAAGAGCTGAAAAATTCTACAATATTGGCCCAAGCGTTTCTAGCTATGTAATACCCAGCACAATATCAAAGCCATCTGAAGGAATTACATAAAAATTTGCAGAAAAATCATGACCCGCAATAAAGAACGGTACCCGAAGACAAATCCCCAAGCTTTGCATTTTGTCCCCATTTGGAATAGAAACATTAGCATTTGGTAGAGAATGCATGTGGAGGCCTAACTGTTATGCTGTCGCTATGCTGATAAGATTGTGCGTACTGCTGGAATCAAGTAAACAGAGTACTGGTTGTCCATTAATAATAACTTGCATCAGCATAGTTTTTTTTTGTTTTTTTAATCAGTAAGAGCAAGCAATAAGATTTCTAGAGCTCCTTCTCTTCTATATTTTCCGCCTTCAAATCTCCAACTTCAATCTAAAGAGTTGTTTGCATTGATGGCCTATCGAGTATAGCTCATAACAATTGTAACATAACCCATTTGACAATCTTTCGGCCATTCCAGCATGGGATAGCTGCTTGACAAAAGGGCCCTGATTATTTGTGGGCAAACTAGCTGTGATTGATGAGGTTGATCGATTGGGTGTGATTCTGGACTGTGAATTTTCTGAAGTTATGGAACTGGATCTAAATGGCTGCCAATTATTTCTCCTACTATTATTCCCATGTTGCAAGTGGTATTTTTATTCAGAAGCCTTGCTAAGCTCATCGCTATTGCTAAATCAGGAGGTTTGAGTATTTGAACGTCTAACCTGATCGGATCATCTAAACCAGCTATGAATAGTCCGACGTATACTATTTTCGAAAGGTTATCTGCATGTGCTAGTTTTTCTTGGAACTGGTGTTGATAAGTTTCCACTGTTCCTGCTTGTCGAAGGGTACTTAATTCCCCAATTGAATTATAGCTATCCTGAGGTCCAAAACATTGGAAACAATATTTCAAGAAATCTGCCCAACGCATCGATCCCTTATTCTTCTTCAATCTTCCATAGCATAGTTGGGCTTCTCCAACCATGTGAAAGCCTGCTAATCCAACCTTCTCCAATTCTCCCGTATTCTGATTCTCAAAAAATTGCTCGCACCGCTGTGCCCAAATTAAGGGGTCTTCCTTCTCGTCGTAGGTAGGGAAGTCTAACTTAGCATATCGAGGGACTGTCACGACATGGCCTGTTGCTGATTAGTTATTTTGGGCACCAACACTTGAATTGGGAACGTTCCTAGGTCTACTTGTTGATGGTGAAGCGTTGCTATGTGCTTCGCTTCCACTCTGATCTGTCTTGCGATTATTACCCCCTAAACTGGACAGCTGGTCCATAATCAAGGCAAGTTTTTTGCCCAACCGATTCTACATTGCCAACAACTTCAAATCTGTAAGGGATCGTTCTTCTTGAAACCTTCTATCAATATCGTCGCCCATGTTATTTGACTCTGATGCCAAAATGTTAGGACGTTGAGTTAAGGATCAAGTAACTAGACGATAAATGGGAAAATCAAAATATGGTCGAAATTAGATTTCCCTTGTTCTTGTTGGAGTTCTTCGAGCAACCTATCTTGACTAATAACTCAGCTCATCAAAGGGAGACTGAAACCTTGGACCTCATTAAAGAGAGCTCCAATCTTTTGATAAAAATTTAGTCATAACCTTTTTATTCCTTCCTTTCACCTATAAATAGGCTAGACATATTACAAAGTTAGAAGTCCTATTTCGTAGGCTTCTTTAATAGATAACTAGGAATCCTAATCAAATAAAATAACAAACTTCCTATTATTATTTTGATGTAAGTCTTGCCTCTCGAGTCTCTCTCTTCAGAGTGCAAGTGTTGGTCATGCCTTGAGTGTGCATGGTGAGGTTTTGAGAGTTCTCTTTAAAAGTCGTTTGCCTTTTCTTTCATCCAACAATATGGAATCCGATTTGCAGAAACTGTCCATCCGGGAGAAGGAAGAAGCTAAGTTTGTGTTTTCTACGGAAGATGTTCAAGGGGAGGAGATCAATTATGAGCTCTGTCTGTTAGGAAAACTGGTAGGCGAAAGATCGATTAACGCAGAGGCATTCGAAAAAACGTTGTTGAATCTATGGTGTCCTATGAGGGGGGCATATATCAAACCGATGGGGGATAATAACCTCTACATCATCCAGTTTTATCACCAGTTGGACACGAAGAAGATGTTAGCGGGAGGGCCATGGTCGTTTAACAAGTGCATCCTGTTAGTTCACCAATGGAAAAAAGGGGAGAATCCAATGGAGGTTGATTTCATCAATACTGATATTTAGGTTCAATTTCATGGTCTCCCTTTGGGTTTAGCGTCGGAGGCGTTGGCTAGAAGCATCGGAAACTTGATGGGTACCTATCTGGAATATGATACGGAGCATAGGAGCAATTCCTGGACTACTTATATGAGAGTTTGGGTTAGGATAAACGTGGATGAACCACTCACGAGGAAGAAGGTTATCAGAAAACAGGGAGCGCAACCAATGGAAATATTTTTCAGCTATGAACGCCTCCCTCTTATATGTTATCTTTGTGGCATCATAGGGCATAGCGAATCCAACTGCCCAAAATTGTTTGACAGGGCGGAGGAGGAGCTTTGTAGAGAATGGCCGAAGGAAATCCATGTTGAAATACGGGCATGAACTGAACGACGGACGGTGCAGTGGAAACGTGATCCCAGAAGCGAGAATGTGGCTGATTGTGTGGCACGAAATCGGGAGTCCAGATTTCCTCAATCTGTAGAGAAGATTTCGCACAGGATTAGCAATCAATTTTCTTTTTATTCGAAGAGGATCATGCTAAAATCCACCGTCGAATCTCCTTCCAATGTGGGCCAGAATAATTCAGAAGAAAATGGTTTTACAAAGGAACAGAAAGCTATCACTACGATTGGGCCAAATGATAAAGAAGTATCGGTTATGGACATGGATGAACCCAAAAAATGCCCCAGACAAGGAAACTCTGAAATTAGTGTTGTCGATGAGATGAACACCGAAGATATGATTGTGTCAACCAATCCACACTATTTACCAGCGATCGGTCTTGCTCAGCAGACCCACCGAGAGCCATGAGTTACATAGCTTGGAACTGTCGTGGCTTAGGCAACCATCAGACAGTTCGTGCTCTGAAAGACCTAGTTAGGTTCAATAAGCCTTGCATTCTTTTTTAAGTGAGACTATTGCAATTTCTAACAAGATTGAAGAAATAAAAAATATGTTGAAGTTTGATTACTATTTCTGTGTTGACCGGCTTGGCCGTAGTGGCGGTCTGGCTATGTTATGGATGAGTTCTACTTCAGCTACTATTATAGGTTACTCTAACAACCACATTGATCTAATTATTGATGATTCAAGTAATTCAAAATGGCATCTTACGGGTTTTTACTGTTTCCCCGAGTACGCTAGAAAACGTGCTAGTTGGAAGCTCCTTCGTTCTCTCTCTCGCCTTCATACCATGCCTTGGGTTTGTTTCGAAGATTTTAATAATCTTCTGTCTATTAATGATAAGCTTGGCGGAGGGGATTATCCTAACTCTTTGATGGAAGGATTTCGCCAATGCGTTGCGGACTGCAACTTGGTGGAAATTCCTCTTTGTGGTTTTGGTTACACTTGGGAAAGAGGGAGAGACTCAAGCACACGCATATTGGAGAGGCTAGACCGTGCATTTGCTAATAAGGAGTGGATGGATAAGTTCATCTTTCACAAACTTTACAACTTGGTGAGCTCCACGTCTGATC
>JANIJH010000006.1:57015689-57034677 GCA_024520975.1 Erythroxylum areolatum | reverse complement strand
CTTTCCGAGCCTCTTCAGGTCTCTACAACCAGTATTCTTTCACTCTTAGCCTCTGCAGGCTATCTGTACTACTTTCTTACAAAAAGTGTTTGAAAACTTGTTACAGTAAAAACTAGCTCTTCGACTAATTTGCACAATGATCTCACAGATATGCTTTTACGATCGTGTAGATGTAAATCAACTAACTTTTTGACTAACTTTGCAATATTTGACTTCGACTTGTATTTATAGCCTTCGTATCCAACTACTTCTTTAATCTTGTTTTTTGATTCTTGTCTCTTGAATCTTGCTTCTTGAATCTTGAAAGAAACGGTTAATCAGTTGAGTTCTGTAACTAACCTGAACTGACTCTTGCGTCTGCTTTCTATTCTTCTTCTGCGTCTGTATTTCAATTTGCTTCTTCGTCTGTTTTTACTTTGCGTCTGCGTCTGCTTTTCACTTTGTGTCTGCGTCTGCGTCTGCGTCTGCGTCTGATTTCCGCGTCTGCATCTGCGTCTACGTCTGTGTTTTACTTTGCGTCTGCGTCTGCTTTTCATTTCGCGTCTGCGTCTGCTTTTCTCAACGTCTGCGTCTGCTTCTTATTTGCGTCTGCGTCTGCGTCTGTGTTTGTTTCTGCGTCTGTATTGCTACGTCTGTGTTTTGCTTTGCGTCTGCGTCTACTTTTCTAACTTCTTTTTATTTTTACTTTGTTATACATCAAAATCATATCTAAGGAAAGTCATTTTGACTTAACACCCTTATGGCAAGTTCGTTGCACAAAAATTAACTCAAAAATGGCTTCAGAATGTCTTTATTCTTTTTTCAATTGACTATCATACAATCCCAAATACTTAACATGAGACCCGAGACATAAGAACTTGAAGTATCTCCCTCATGTGATGTCCGAAGTATGAAAATTCATTCGAAATCAGATTCATAACGTCTTAATTCCTTTCCTCGAATTAAAATTTAATTTGTTACTAATGTAATAAATCCAAAAACTAACCCAAAACACCCCGGAGCACCCTAATGAGAAATCTATAATTTTTATGTTTATTTTGAAAAATACTATAGAAAAAACGGTACGATTGACATCAACATGATGTCAGCACTGTGTCAACGCAATGTAGAGTTGAAATCATCCTGCTAATGTCATCATGACATCAACTATGCGTGCACACGTACTGCCCAGTGACACGCCCCAATAGTAAATAGTGTGTGCTCAGTGCGCGGCCACACACACTTATTTGATGCACGCGCCGGACATATGGCACGACATGGTCCACCCACGTGTTGGCCCGTGATTTGCACGTGCGTCACACACGCCAGACATACAGCCCCTTGAGGCGGTCCTATGCACTATCAGGTTACCCAAATTCTGCAAGTTTAAGGACGATTTTTTGCTTTCCTGGACTCGTTTTCACCCTTTTCTTAAGGCTATACACATTTATACTACTTTCATGCAATAAAAAGCAAGAAACAACCAAGAAACAGAAGTTAAATATCTGAAAACCTTATGGAGAAAACGAAAGTGAATCCACCGCCGTCTTTTCTAAAACTCCTCTCCGGGATACGAGCAAAGTCTTTCTACAATTTTCTCAAAATGCAAGCTCTCTTAATGGGTCAGATAATCCTTATGCTTACGATTGATATGAGCAACTGCAGGAGACCTTAACCTTTATATATAACTTCTATATCGGGCCTCCCCATCACAAGGCCAATATGGGTCTGGTCCACACTAATTGGGATTCATTTTACACCCAGACTTCGACCATTGATTTAGATCATTTATTGGGTCACTTTATTATCTTTATCTGGATCAAATTATGTAACTTAATCGATAATTTATTGAAAAACTAAAAAATGCAGTTAATAGTTGTCCAACTTTATGGGAAAGGATAAAATTGTCCAACACATTCCTAATCTATTAATGTGTAAATGAGATCTTCTAACACAATATAGAAATTAGGCAAATGACGCAAAAGATATCATTTGTTGCTTAAAAGCTAGAATTATTCAACAGGTATCATTTGGGTGGGTTTTGAGCAAACGAAAGCGCCCTTCAGTCTGTATTAATGCGAGACTCGTTTTACTCTACAATTTTTTTTAAAAATAAAACAATAAACTTATTTTCAAGTTGAAACCTTATGGTCTATTCAATGACAATAACTATACACTATTTCTTGGATATATTGAAATTACATTTACAATATTTAACTAAATATGATTAACGTGACGTATATTATTAAAGGCATCCGTTCCTCCTACTATGCTAATTTAAAACCCTAAATGCATTTATTAATTGACATATAAAATATATAGGATAGACATATAAAAATATATTAGATGACTTATATTTGAAAAATCAATTTTTTTATGAATTTATAATACTAATTAAAAATATTAAAAATATCAACTTTTAGAATTCTAATTTGTTGTAGAAATAATATTTCATTAACTATGATGTTAAAAATATTAATTAAATACTCAAACTTCTAATTTATTATACATCGTCAATTCTAATATTAATTCTATTGAAATATAATTTTATATTAGTAAAAAAATCGAAAACCTTGTCCCTCATGACCCTCGTCAATTCTCCAGAAACAACAATAAGCAGCTCACTCTCAGTTTATGGATTCTCTTCACTTCTCTTTAACCACCTTATAAACATCACTTGAAATCTTACAGATATTTTTAAAGATTAAGAAAGTAGAGAAGTAAGTTGCAACCATTTCATTTTCTTTGAAGTGTATTCTTTATCGCCTATATGAGCATTGACTATAGATGATAAATGTTGATAAGGGATGGTAAAATGCTTAAGGCCTTCGTTAATTATAGTAAAAATATTTATAAATTAATTTTCTTTTATAATATGATAAAAGATTATGATCATGAATTAATAGAATAAATACATCTTGGACTAATAAATGCCTCTTTAATTAATAATTTTTTATAATCTTAGTGTTAATGTATAGAGATTGTGGAGGTTTATACATATTCATGTAAATTTATTATGATTCGAGATTAATGTTAGAGAGTTTATAAGTTTTAAAAGTTTACTTCTCAATAGGCTTGGCAATAAGATATGTTGTGGGTTTGGATTTTTTTAAACTGAAACTTAATTGAAGAATTAATTGAGTTTCATGCTAAGTTAGATTGATTCAGATTAAGTTTAATCAACTTGAATTGAATGTCAAGAGTCTACAATTTTTAAAATTTTCTTTTATTAAACTTGAATTGAGTCAAATCAAACTTTTCATCAATTCTATTCTCTAATGATGTTCATATTAGATATGCTATGTGTATGACTATTCATGTAATGTAAGATGTGATAATAGAATAACTTTTTGTATGCTATGAGACACACACTTATATATAGACTATTGGTAAATCGGGATAAATGAAATATGTATTAGCATATTCATTTTAGCTTCTTTTGTTATAAATTTTCAAATAATTGTATGTATTTTAACTTAATATAGGTTATATTTTTCTTGATCCTATGATTATAAATATATTATGAAGAGTTAAGTTTGACGCAATTAAAAATAGGTTAAATTATGTTGTGTATTTCTATAGTTTGACTTGTTGCAGATAATTTGATGCATTTATATATAGGTTAAATTATGTTATATATTTTGTGGTTTGATTGAGTTAAAAAATATTTTTATAATTTAAACTTGAAATATAAGAATTTCATATGATAATTATAAAACAAAATTCTACTTTATTAATTTTATCATAATTATTAATTGTGAGCAATTATAGCTTTTCATGTCCATATAATACCATTTGTAAGGATTTTTAGTGCTTCGTAAAAAATCATAAACCTCTTATTAGGATGTTAACGCATAGCAAAAACACCATGATCAATTCAATTGAGAAAATAAGAGAAATAAAGAGCAAAAATAATAATATGAGACACACCAAATTTACATTGAAAACCCTCAATATGAGGGGAAAATGTTGGACCTCAAATTTTTTTATTTTATTTCATTTATTGAATTTATTTTATTTTTAGAATTGAGTCCATTAATTTAGTGGGCATAAGTAGAAATTAGAATCATTGAATGGAAATGTTAGAATTAAGTTAGAGTATAGTATGGTATTTAAGAGAATAAAGGAGTTAGTAGATAAGTTAAGTGAAGGAAGGGTAAATTTGGAAAGACTGAATAAATGAAGGGCAAATTTAGAAGACTAGAATAAAATGTAGTCTTGAATAAGAAGAGAGGGAAGAAATCGTGGGAAAGAAGAGATGAGAAGAGAAAAATGTGGGAAAGAAAGAAGAAGAAGAAAAACGTGGAAGCTAGGGAAAGAAGAGAAGAAAATCATGGGAAGCTAGGAAGGAAGAAGATTTGGGCTAAGTTTAAGGTAAGTTCATCTTTCTTCTTGCTTGGTAGAAAAACAAAAGGGATTAGAGAGAGAGTTGGATTTGTGTTGGAAGAAAGAAGAGAAACCATGTTGATTTCTTCTAGATTTCTAAATTAGGTTTTAGTTTTTTTAACCTAGATGAACTATGGGTAGCTTAAGTTTAAGCTTAATTTTGTTTATTTTCGATTATTGAAGCTTATGCATTTCCATTTGAATGTTAGTTAAATGAAAATTTGGTTTGTTTTAGGAAGCCAAGAAAATCTTACTCAAGAGCAAGAGGAAAGGCATAATTGAGATGGATTTTCCAAACAATTTAGGTGGGTAATATGTTTATAGTTATTGTGTAAAATGGGCAAGTTTGCTTACTTGTGTATTATGTGCTAAATTGCTTGTTTTGAATTAAAGTGATTGTTAAAAAAATGCATAATGATTCATTATCATGATATGCCTTGATATATGATTGGCATTTTGTATGAATGAAAAGAGGAATAAGCAAAAGAAGCATGAAAGTATGAACATGCAATGAAATGTATGAAGCATAAGAATTTGCTTGTGTTTGAGCAAAAGAGAAACCATTTCATTCGCCACGTACAATGTTAACTAAGCCTTCTCCTGGTTGGCTGCTTATGGCATATGAGTTCCTAAGAAATGGACTCATTTGTTTATGGTGTAAACTGTGGTTTCTTCATTTTGACCCATGGGACTCTCGAGCCATTTGTTTGTGTATTGCATCTTTGAATTGGAAAGTATGATGCATAATTGAGTAATATGTTTTGAAGTTTAAATACACATGTTATGTGTTATGTGATGACTTCATTAACTATGAATGTCTGAGTTTGAACTGTTAATTATTAAATTTCTAGATTAGATTGAGGTATAAATGTAGAGATTTTTGTACATATATGCTTAATAGTATAGCTCGTTACCAATGGCTATAAATGTATTAGCCACTAAGCTTTGTAGCTCAACCTATTATTTTTCACTCCTTAGGTGCAGAACGAGAAGGTTAGTGATCCTTACAAGGCTTTTGGAAACTCTGAGATAGCTATATTTAGTAACTAAGTTAGTTCAATTACTTTTGGATAGCTTTAGCAACATATCGAACAGGAGCATCCATATGTATTTTGTATTAAGCTAATGATATAGTGTTGATATGTAACTAAAGCTATGTATAAACTTCATTTTGTTTTAGTAATGAGATTATGAATGGAAGAAGTTTCTTTCGTATATGTTCATGTTCATTTGGTTGTGTTGATATGTGTTGTTAGTAATTGTATGTGTAAATGTATGTTAATTGTTAGTTTATGGGTTGTGGATTCGAAGGTTTCGCCGCCGCGAACCTTTCCCAAAAGGTACTTTGTTTGATTTTTGGTAACTTCGTCGTAGCAAAGCCAGACTTTCGCTGTGGCGTATTTGTCCCAAAGGGTGCTGTTGCTCGACCTAGAGACTTCGCCACGACGAAGCTAGATGTTGGTCGTGGCAAACTTCTCCCGAAAGATCCTTGGGAATATTTTCCATAGTTTTGCCGCGGCTAGCAGATACTTTGCCACGGCAAACCTACTAAAAACTGACACTAAAATCTTCTATGAATCGAAGTTTTAACTTTCCTCTCGCATGATCCCCACTCAACCGCCCTGAATGGTTGCCTCGGGATAAGTAATGGGACCTGGACCTAACATGTTTGGTATTAGAGCTTAGGCTTTTTAAGGATTCCTAGGTTTAGATTATGTAATGATATAGATTATATGATGTGTGAATAAGTGTTTGCATTGTTGAATTGATTGATTGCATTAAGTGACATGCATATCATGCATATATGTAGGAAATCAGATTAAAATGAAACGTAAGCTAATTGTTTGTGTTTAAATTGAAGGAGTAAGAAGTCACCTCATAGAAGAGCACGAGGAGTTTTGCAAGGGTCTATTGCACTTGACTTTCCACCAAGAGAGGAGAGTACTGATGAGTCTAGAGCCCCAAAAAATGGTAAGGCTTCTGTATAACATGGTAGCGGGCCCTCTCGATCACAGACGCGAGAGTCGCCTCTTCCACAAGAGCAAGTGCCTACTCCATTGGATCCCCAATTGTTCCAAGCATTTGTTCGGGCTTTTGTCCAGGCTATGGGCTAGATGTCGCAGACTTCTACTCCAGCTCCGGTTAAGAAGAGATAGCAGTTTGATAAGTTCCAGAAGTATGGGAAAGTGGACTTTTATGGAACCACCAATCCAGAAGAAGCTGAAACATGGTTGACGAAGACAGAAAGGATATTAAAGCAAATGGATTGTGAGGATGATGAGAAGGTCGAATATGTTGCAAGTTTGTTACAGAGGGATGCTCTGTATTGGTGGGAAAGTGTGTCAAGGAGTCAGTTGAAACTGCTATTGTTGATATGGAAGGATTTCCTAGCTAATTATAAAAAGAAGTATCTGTCTGAGATTTATATCTAGCAGAAAAGGAGGAAAATCCTAAGTCTCACCCAGAGAGAGATGACAGTAAGCGAGTATGAGCGCAGATTTATGCAATTTTCTCGATATGCAGCTGAGATGATGATGAGTGAGGCGATTAAGTATTGTAGGTTTGAATCGGGATTGCATTTAACCATCAAAGAAAAAGTGGTGGCGTCAAATTTTTGTGGTTTCCAACAACTGATAGAAGCAACATTAAAGGTTAAGAATGTGGAGAACATAAAGAGTACAGTGAACGGAAAAAAGAAAAAGGAGAGAATATTTCAGGAGGAGAGGTGATACTCCTATGTCGGAGAGGAGTGCTAGGACTTTCCCTATACAGTCTAAAGATAGGAGTAGTGGCATAAACAGGTGCAGACCGATGAGGGCTATTTCTCATCAAGTCTTAATGGCTGGAGGTAGTAGAAGAGGAGAAGGAGATAAGCCACTCATTCTCAAATGTGATCATTGCGAGAAATTCCATAAAGGGGAGTGTTATAGATTGACTGGAGCCTGTTTCAACTGTAGAGAAAAAGGGCACATGACTAGAGAGTGCCCACAGTATGCAAGACGGGAAGGAACTCATATGCAAGCTTCGAAAAGGGCTGAGATTATGGGACAAAAAATTGCAACTGAAGTGGGAAGTTCTGATGCATCCAAGAAAGTAAATCCTCCAGGAAGACGCAGGGGGTAAGTATCAGATAGAGTGTTTGCAATGACACAGGAGGATGCAGAGACAACTCCGGAAGTTATGACTAGTACGGTTAAATGTGTTATGTGATGACTTCCTTAACTATGAATGTCTGAGTTTGAACTGTTGATGATTAAATTGCTAGATTAGATTGAGGTATAAATGTAAAGATATTTGTACATATATGCTTAATCGTATGACTCGTTACTAATAGCTATAAATGTATTAGCCACTGAACTTTGTAGCTCAACCTATTATTTTTTACTCCTCAAGTGCAAAACGAGAAAATTAGCGATCCTTGTAAGGCTTTTGGAAACTTTAAGATAGCTATATTTAGTAACTAAGTTAGCTCAATTACTTTTGGGTAGCTTTAGTAGCATATCGAACAAAAGCATCCATATGTATTTTGTATTAAGCTAATAATGTAGTGTTGATATGTAACCAAAGCTATGTATAAACTTCATTTTGTTTTAGTAATGCGATTATGAATGGAAAAAGTTCATTTCATATATGTTCATGTTTATTTGGTTGTGTTGATATGTGATGTTAGTAATTGTATGTGTAAATGTATGTTGATTGTTGGGTTCTAGGTTACGGATTCGAGGGTTTCACCATGGTGGAGCCAGACGTTAGCTGCGACGAACCTTTCCTGAAGGGTACTTTGTTTGAGTTTTAGTAACTTTGTTGTGGTGAAGATAGACTTTCGTAGCAACGTATTTGTCCCGAAAGGTGCAGTCATTCGACCTAGAGACTTCTCCGTGGTGAAGGCAGATGTTGGTCTTGACGAACTTCTCCTAAAAGGTCCTCGGAAATATTTTCCATAGTTTTAAGATGTAGAGAATTATACAATCTCTTAATACTACCCTCTCTAATAAAATAATGTGGAATAATAATCCCAAAAGCTCCTTTTATATATATATATATTCTCAATATAAACCTAGTTGCACGCCCCTAATAACAAATATGGTCATTAATCAAACATTAGATTTGAGACACTCAACAATTTCCATCTTGGATTAAATTTGACAAAACTCGTTATCACCATAAATCTCCAAAGGGCAACTAAATATAGTGAACTCTAACCAAGTTCGAAAAATATTGGAACTTGTTAATATGAAGAGGTTTGGTGAGCATATTTGTAAGATTCTCCAAAGTATGAATCTTCTTTACTACAACTTTCCCAGTGATAACAATATCTCTAATAAAATGACATTTGACATTGATATTCTTAGTCTTAGAATGATACATATCGTTCTTAGTCAAATAGATAGCACTTTGGCTATCACAATACACAATTGTAACTCTTTGTGCAACATTAAGCTTAATGACAAGACCCCATAACCAAATGGCCTCTTTCACACACTTAACAGTTGCAGCATACTTCACTTCTGTAATGGATAAAGAAACAATGGATTGAATGCTTTCCAACTAATAGCACCACGATCAAAAGTGAAAGATAACTAGAAAAAGGCCTACATCTATCAAGATCGCCAACATAATCAACATCCACAAAACCAACTACATAATTAGACGTAGCCTTGTGACCATCAAACACTAAACCTAAGTTAAAAGTACCCTTCAAATACTAAAGGATCCATTGATAACATTACAATGCTTCTTACCAAAAGTGTTTATATATAGACTCACTATGCTCATATTATACACTAAATCAGTTCTAGTGCACATCATTACATACATTAAACTTCAAATAGCACTAGGATAAGGAATGTTTGGCATTCATTCTATTTTTTCCTCCATTATTGGGCATAAATAAAAAAAAACTTTGAAATGTGTTGTAAGAGGTATAAAAATAGGCTTATAATCAAACATAATAAACCTTTCAAACACCTTATTAAATTATTTTGTAGAAAGAAATAATTTACTCAATTAACGATCCCTGTGAATTTTCATCCCAAATATCTTCTTAACTCCACCAAGGTCTTTTTATGTCGAACTACTGGCTAAGTTGAGTTTTCAAACTGTTGATCAAAGACTTGTTATGGGATGCAATAAGCATGTCATCAACATATAACAACAATTGCACAAAAGACCCATCTCTATATTATTTGAAATAAACACAACAATCAAATTAGCTTCTAAAAAAGCCTTGCCCAAGTATAAAACTATCAAATTTCTTGTACCACTTTCCAGGAGCTTACTTAAGGCCATAAAAAGATTTACATAAGTGATAAACATATTTTTCCTTATGAGGAACTACAATTCCCTCAAACTGTTTCATGTAAAGTTCTTCTTCAGGCTCCCCACAAAGGAAAGTAGTTTTAACATCAAGTTGCTCAAGTTCTAAATTAAAAAGAGCAACAAATGCAAGTAACACGCGAATAGAGTTATGATGTACAATTGGAGAAAATATTTCATTAAATTTAATACCTTCTTTTTGATCAAAACTGTTGACTACCAATTGTGTCTTCCATCTTGCATCTTCAACCCTAGGAATACCATCCTTCTTTTTGTAGATTCACTTACAACTCCATGCTCGTTTTCCTTTTAGAAGCTTCGGTAAATCCGATGTACCATTTTTATGAAGACTCTTAATTTGATCATTCATTGTCACTAACCATTTAAAATAAACAACACAAGAAACGACTTCAGAATAGCAAGAAGGTTTTGTATCTTCACCAACATCTTGTGTAACTAAACATACATAAGCAACTAAATCATCATCATTACATCTAGCAAGCTTTCTAATTTATCTCCTCGGTCTATAACTTGAATGGATAACCAAGAAATAGGTACTTTTTAGCTATAGGTGAAAGCTTACCATCATGAACATGTAAATATATAGGACATCTAAAAATTCTCAAACTATAGTAGTCAACATGATTACCTTACCATACTTCTTCTATGATTCTAAAGTTAAGAGAAGAGTGTAAAGATCGATTGACCAAATAGTAAGTAGTATAGACCGCTTAGGCCCAAAAATCACATTGATGTCATAAGTTAAAATTAAAGAACATACAAAGAGATCTCTCTAAAGAGTCATATTCATTCGTTCTGCAACACCATTCTGTTGAGGGTTTCCAACAAGTGTCTTATGTCTAACTATATCATTATTTGAGCATAACTAAGTGAATTTACCATCATAGAACTCTTAGCCCATTGTATATTCTAAGCTTCTTATCTTTTTTCCTATTTGGTTCTCTATAATATTTCTCCACCATTTAAACGTAAAGAGGGCTTCATTTTTTTGTCTAAAGAAATAAACCTAAACTTTACGGAAAAATCATCAATAACAAGCGTGAAATATCTTTTCATCGCTAAGAAAGAAATTTAGAAGATCCCTATAGATCATCATATAAATACTCAAGAATGTCTTTAGTAGGTGAGTTGCAGTAGAGAAATGATCTCTTTTTTTTCCTTAAAAACACTACGTTCACAAAACTCCATCTTATTGATGCCTTGATCTCCAAAAAAGATTCTTTTTCTCAAAATGTCATACCTTTCTCGTTCATATGGGCCAAGCATATGTGTTAAAATTTGGTGACATTAGAATTAGGCATATAAGGGAAAACATCTTGGAAACCTTTCACAGTTGAACTTTGCAAGATATAAAGACTACTAGAATAGTTACAATAAGAGAATATTAAGAACACCACTTTCAACTATGCACTTGTAGCTAAGAGATTCAAAGGTGCCTAAAGAAATCAAATTATGTTTCAAGTTACAAATATAACACGCACTGAATAAAGTCCTAATAACATCATCATAAGTCTTGATATGAATACTACCAATGCCAATTACCTTACATTAAGTATCATTTCCCATTAAGACAACTCTAGTATCAACAACTCTAAAAGTGACAAACCAGTCCCTATGATGACACATATGAAAAGTAAATTCAAAATCAAGAATCCATTCGATTTTATGCCTCTGATTAGTTGAAGTAATAGACAACAGAACATCACTTTTAGAATTAGACTCAACAACATTAGCTTCAACGAATTTTTTAGGTTATTTATTTTTCTCCCCATTCTTTTGCTTATTTTTTGACTTATAAAATTTATAAATTTCATATCCAAACTTCTGACAATAACAATAGGTTGTTGGATTTACATCCTTTAGATTTGGACCTAGATTTCTTTGAGTTACTACTATTACCCTTTCTTTAGGATATCCCTTTCATAGTCAAATCCTCAGTTTTATCGTCAGAACAATGTTCAAGATCGAATTTCTCCTTGGATAGCAAGTTAGATTTAACATCTTTCAAAAGATAACGTGTCATGAGTTCCATATAAAATGATTTCTTTGAAGTATTTATAAGAACCAAAGAGTGAGACTACCAGCAAAGTAGCTTTGTCCTCATCTTCAACTATTACATCAATATTTTTTAAGTCCATAATAATAAAATTAATGCATGGATAAAGGTGAGATTGCATGGGAGTACCTTTAGTTTTAAGTATTATATATAAATGCTCCTTGAGACGAAGCTTGTTTGCAAGGTTCTTGGTCATATACAAAGACTCCAATCTTAGTCATAAGCTCGTAGTTGTTGTTCATTCATCACTTCATGTAGAACCTCCTTAGAAAAGCAAATTTGTATGGCAGAGAGCACATTTCCATCTAACTCAGTTACATGGCAAATTTACATTAAAAAAAAGCCCTTAGTGTAAAGGAAAAAACCACAAATGACAATGAGCCAGTCAAAAATTCACTGTGATGAAATGAGAGTATAAGAACCCCAAAGGGTTCACAGGCACAATAAAGATGTAGAGAACTTTACAATCTCTTAATACCACACTCTCTCGTAGTATAATATGGAATAATAACCCCAAAGCCCCTAAAAAGGTGAACTACATAAGTACATGTATATATATAGTTTCAATATAAGTCGCACACCCTTAACAACAAATATAGTCATAACTTAAATATTAGTGGATCATATTAAATATTATAACATGCTAACCAAAATCAAGGGTAAAAGAGGATTTGAGACACTCATATTCTCACCACCCTTTCAATTGATAAATAACTTTAACAAAAATTTGTATTCAATAATAAAGTTATTTTTTTCCTTTTACATTAATCGAGACAATATCATCATCCTTTCAACCTTTCTTTCTTTTATTATAAAGATAAGACATTCTTTATGTATTAATATGATCTTTGATGAACGGTTAATGAAAAGGGTTTTTATTTCAAAACTACAAAATTATTGTATTTAAAATTTAAACCATAAAAACCAATGTTATAAAGATTTAACCTGTAAATGTACAACTAAATTTATCCGAAAAGTTTTAAAATGGAGTCTATTTGGTGTACTTAACTATATTATAGAGAACTAGGTCTACATGTATACTTGTTATATATGCTAGGAAATTGACTTTAAAGAATATAATAGACCCCATTCTTACATTAAATTTGTGAATTAAGGAAGATTATGTATTGACAAGTCTATAGTTCAAAAATCTTATATTTAGGAGAAAGATTAATATCAAAAACATCTTACAAAATTTTAAATTTTAAATTTAATAATTTTAGAGGTATATATGGTTTAGGGATGTACATATCTTAATGCCAAAAAAAAGTTGACATAAAAAAGTATAATTTGTATAGTCTTAAGTGTAATAATTTTTATTATAATAATTAGCGTTAAAAAATCTACTTGTGTAACTATTAACTTGCATAATTCAAAAAAGAAAAAAGAGGGGAAAAGACGTTAAAAGATAATTTCACTTTCATCGTGTGTGAAACTAAGTTGGACTATAATTCTAATTTCATAAGAAACTGAAGTTATATTTCTTAACGCAATAATAAGTTCTTTAAATAATATTAAAATTTCAGGTATCATAATTATATCCATTTATTAATTACAATATTATTATTATTCTTTTTATTGTATCTCAAATTGGTCCAAGTCCTATCTTCTTATCCTAGACATAATGAACGAAATTTTAATCCAATTCTTTTTAATTTTCAATGCACTGAAAAACGGGGTTGATAGTATATCTTTGATCCTTTCCGTTAATTATTATTATCATCCTTATTAACATTGTTATGTTGTTATATATAATATATTGTTGATATTTCAAAAATGGAAATAGGATAGCTGGTTGTTGGTTTGGGCTAGCAGAACCCCAAACCCAAAACAACTCCAAACTCCAAACTCCAACTTGTACTGCTCTGTTCTTTTCTCACAAGGCAAGTGATTGAGTTTGAGTTAGAGGCAGACGACAAGCGTGTGCAGGCTTGTCAAATACTTCAGGAAGCACTTAAGCACTGGTTTTGCTTCTTCTAAGTCTCATACCACTTACCCCCTACACAGTTTGGAGTAGCTGTATCGCTGTCTTCCGCCGTCAACTGTCAACACTATTTGATGTAAGATTGATGACACTTAAGAAACTTAACCTATCCTCAAGCTTTTTATTTTTCTAATCCTCTTTGGAGGGGACAGGACTTAGAGGCATCTATTTGCTTGAGCCCCTGTGAGTCTCTTAAGAACATTATAAGAGTAGCTTTCATACAAGGGGTCTCTGTACTAGATGAATTTTTCTTGTTCTGGTAACTGTTTTTGTTGCAATTTGGTATCTAGGCTCTATGGTTCAAGGAATGGCAGAGTTTGGCTAGGCGTTTTCGATTTATTGGGTACTCTACTGTTAGAGTTATAAAGGGTGTGTTGAGTTCTAACGATGAATGGTATAGCTCTTTCTGGTACCAGGTTGAGGTTGGTTCATAAATTTTCTTATGGTCTGTCCTTTGCCAGACTTTTAAGTCACCGGAAGTTTGACTGTGATATAAGTGATGATGGATATCAGTACATTGAGCAATGCTTGAATGGATCTTGGGAAAGGTCTGACTACAATTATGAAAGACGTGCTCAAGAGCCCCTGTCTGATCGGCAGCGTTTTTTTGCTAATGCCAAGAAAGATGCTGCACGAGTTCTTGAGATTTTACGACAAGACGGCCCAGGATTTGATGCAAAAAAGGCTTTAGATGATTTGCCCGTAAGGGTTTCGGGCCTTCTGGTGCGAGAAGTTCTTCTGGGAATCTTGACAAAGATGAACAATGAAAACAAAACGAGATGTGCCAAATTAGGGTACAAGTTTTTTCTCTGGTCTGCTCGGCAGGGATCTTACAAGCACACGGTCAATGCGTATCATTTGATATTGACAATATTTTCAAGTTGTGGGGAGCTTAAGGCAATATGTAGATTGATAGATGAAATGATCAAGAATGGGTTCCCAACTACAGCTCGAACATTTAACATATTAATCTGTACCATTGGCGAGGCAGGATTTGGTAAGAAAGTCGTGCAGGATTTCGTTAAGTCGAAGACATTCAATTATAGACCATTCAAGCACTCCTACAGTGCAATCTTGCATTCACTTCTTGTCTTGCATCAATACAAGTTGATTGAGTGGGTGCACGAGCAGATGTTAGCTGATGGTTATTCTTCAGATGTTTCTACTTATAATGTTCTTTTGTGGGCAAAGTATATGTTGGGAAAGTTGGATCATTTTCAGAAATTGCTTGAGGAAATGGGAAGAAGTGGACTTTCTCCAGATTTTCACACTTATAACATCCTTCTGCATGTTCTTGGAAAAGGGGATAAACCACTTGCTGCACTCAACCTCTTAAATCATATGAAGGAAGCGGGTCCTCCTCCCACTGTGCTCCACTTCACTAGCTTGATAGATGGACTGAGTCGTGCAGGGAATTTAGATGCCTGTAAATATTTTTTTGATGAAATCACAAAAAATGGATGCAAGCCAGATGTTGTTTGTTATACTGTGATGATCACAGGTTACATAGCGGCAGGTCAGCTTGAAAATGCTCAGGCAATGCTTGATGAGATGATCACCAAGGGCCAGTTGCCAAATGTTTTTACCTACAGTTCCATGATTCGTGGGTTTTGTATAGCAGGGAAGTTTAAGGAGGCATGCTCTATGCTTAATGCAATGGAATCTAGAGGATGCAGTCCTAATTTTCTTATTTATAGCACTTTAGTGAGGAATTTGCAGAAAGCTGGAAAGCACTCTGAAGCTGACATGGTTATAACAAGGATGGTTGAGAAGGGTCAATATGTTCATCTAGTTTCTGAGATGAGAAGATATAGGAGATGGTAAAGTGGTTGACTGTGTACTCTGGAGATGATACTTGTTTATTTTGGTAAGTTGACTAATGGAATTTCGGAATGTAAAGATACTCTTTTTTACTTCTAGGTAGTGGAAAGCCTATTTTCTCAATCATTAACAAGTAATCTCTTCCCCTATAATTCTTTGTTTATGAGGATTGGTTTTGAGACGTTGGTGTTGATAATCTAGTAGTGAAATGAAGCTTCTGATATTGTCTGGTCGCTTGTTTGTGAAAACTTGGAGATTCTGCACACAAATTTTCTGCTTGCTTGTGTGGATCCTCTATTAACTAGTAAGGCTTCGAACTCTTGTATGCTTTATTCCAACAAATAAAATAGGTCATTTGACTGCCTGCATGCTTGAAGGTTCCCATGTATCATGCAGAATTACTTTTTGTGTGAACCAACCATATCTGCAGTAATAAATTCATTCAAACAGCACGGACCAAGCTGATGCTCTGTCCTCCAGTAGCCTAGTCCAGGTCCCATTGCCAAGGTTGCGGCTTTTCAGCATCATCATTAGCCTTCATACCCTGAACATTTTCTCAATACTAAGATGTTCTTGAAAACCATTCGGTAAAAGGATCTTCGGTGATATCAGGCGTTACATAGAAATCGTAAATTGGGCTTTTTCTGTGAAAGTAAAGACTGGTGGAGCGCTGACTAAATTAATTTCTTGCATATTTAAGTATCTCCTTCAACATTTAGCAACCCCGTAGACCGTAGTCCTTCCAGAGCCTGCCCCTTCGGCTTCCCGGCATCAAGATTTTCTAGAGTTGAATTTCCTGGTTCTGCCAAGGATACTCAGTTCTGTCACAAGCAGAATTTCATTCCTTGACCTTGAGGAAAGAAGCAATTCATTCCAAGTAATTGATGAGACTTGCTAGTAATGTTTTTTAACAACATCCTCGCTTATGGATTGGTCATTTCTGTTCATGTTGTGTGAGTGGTAATAATAACTATTTCAGGCGCGCTTGGAAGAATGTATATGTGTAGGCACTTTCTATGATGGTGTGTGTATGTAACCCACCGATTGAAGGAGCTTCACATTCCTTTCACATCCAGTGGAAATATATGATCTTTTCTTTTTAGATTATGAGATATTCTTACAAGTTTGATCTTATGATATTTCTTTGCACAAAAGCACTTTTCTATTGAACCTTTAGTAGTTCTAAAATTTGAACTTTAATTTTATTTAAGTTGCAATTTGTTTACAATTATTCTAAGCATTTTAAGGTTTTAAAAAAATATTATTTTAGTTATAGAAGAGCTGTTTTCTAACCACAATCAAGGGTCATCCTTTTGCAAGCTAAATCTTGAATGAATGGATTAAATGAGATTAAAAAATAAATACAAGTATCGAAAACAGCCTTTTTATTATGTAAGAGTAAGGTTATATATTATTAGACCTTCTCATATCTTATTTTATTACGGAACTTCGAATTAGATGTGATGATGATGAAAAAATATATACAAATATTTCTTCCTTTCACAATAGTTATGTTTTTTTTTTCCTTGTAAACGAGAACTCATGTTATCCTGTTCAATAAATTATACATGTTAGAATCACCAAAATAGTTTTTTTTTTTGTAAAATACAAATGTGAGACCGCATATAATTGATGTCTCTTCCCTAATCTTTACAAAGTGGAAAACCTTGTTCATTAAGGTTGTTATTATTGTTGTTGTAAATTATATTTAAACTATAATATTATGTGAAATTTTGTCTGAAATAGAATGTATTCCTAATTATTAAACCACAGAGGCACGTTTAAATTGAAATTCAAATCATAAGAAAATATCAATCAAAGTATATAAAACCATTAAAAACAAAATTTTAATAAAATTAATGAGTAGATATAAGTTTCTAACCATTTATTAACTGCTAAATAGAAAATCATATGGTAAATAAGAAATAAGTTGATTTCATTTGCCTCAATTGACGTTTTACGGTATGAAACAGTAGAGGACAAAAGCGTTCGTAAAACCCTGACAGGGTGAGGGCACTTACCTTTGATCATCTGCTCGAAAACCACCGGGAAGAACCCCTGCTTTCCAAGGTACAATCTTTTCGCTATCTCTTCCCATTCATGTCAGATGGGTTTTGTGCAATTTGTTGTGTAGTATCTGCTTTCACATGGTTTAATATGTTAGTTATGCCCTTGTTATTAGAACATTATCCATTGTTTCCGTATGTATCCAAGTTATAACTTGAACTTGATTGGAGATGTAATACCCATGTGGTTGAGTGCATCTGGCTTGTTGAGATGTTTCTGTTAGTATATTTCTTGAGTTTGGTTTGTTAATATCAAATCCTAGGTGTCGATGATTGGATCTCGTCGTTGTTTATGGGATTCAGCCGTAGTTTTAGTTAGAGTGGTTTTTGGTTAACTATTATAGAGAGAGATAGAAAGTACAAGGCACTATGTCGAGTTTGTATTGAAAGGAAGTTGCAAGTGAGATGAATTCCCCAACTTCTTAATTAAACTATTGTCAATGTTTTAATCGGATTATGTCAGTGCTGTGTGGCGTATATAATTGGAGACGAAATGGCTATTGTTGACTCACCTAGTGAATTCTTCCAAGACTTCAGAGCCGTGAAGATTATGAATAGGAATGACTTCTTAATCCTATTTCCTTTTGCAACATACGACTTTGAAATCAAGAGTTAAAAGGCCCCAGTAGCTTTAATTGTCTGGCATTCCGCTATCTGAAAGCAAAAGGCATTTTGCTCATGCTACAGTAGATTATGTAGTCAATCATTACATTATTTTGTGAAAATAATTATATTTATTTATCACTTTCTTCAGCTACTTATGGGAACCGGAGGCGTCATTGGCGATAAATGGTCCATGAGAATTCTTTGGATGTGTGCTATTGGAAGTGCTATCAGTATGTAGTCCTAATCTGATACTGGCCTCTTGCCTATTGAAAGTTTTCTTTGCTTGTATCAGTCAAACTAGTTTCACTACAAGGTTTCTGGTTTTCCTTCACTTCATATTATTCTGACAGTTTTTATCAATTAACTGATTAGGCCTTTATATGGTTGCTGTGGAAAGACAAGCACAGAATAGAAAGCGTATGATGGCAGAAAGTTTGAAAGCCATGGACGAAGAAAGCATTGATGAGAATTCTTAAATGTGACATGCCATAAATTCACTGTACTAATCTGTCAGAAAGGCTCCCTTGTTATCCTGAATAGTTCAATTCCTTATTAACATAAATTTGTTTCAGAAAATCTTCCTCAACTGTTTACTTCCCTTATGACATAAAATTGTCGCATTTTTTACACTATGTTCCCTATGGATTTGAGTGTTTCGATGATTTGGTTGAACTACTTAAATATGTTAGATCCTATGGCTAGTAGTGACTATTATTAACAAGCAAGCAAGTATATGGACATATGAGAGAATGG
>JANIJH010000006.1:57002068-57015366 GCA_024520975.1 Erythroxylum areolatum | reverse complement strand
TGGTTGTATGTTGCCAGTATTCTACTTTGCTAAATGCATTGCTTGCTGTAAAATTAGCTGATACGTGGCTTTGAATTAAAACAAAGGCATAATTTTAGGGATAAACTGTTGCAAGTGATGATGGTGAAATTGGTATTGATTTGATTCCAGAATATGCATCAGGTTGGATTTGGTAGTGGCTGGTATGTGCAAACGCCACTTCCATGGAGGTCCAACTTACTATGTCAGTAATTAAAATTTGAGATAGTAATACTATAACCTTGATTTTATTATGAACTAGGACCACTTGGATATAACATTGCTAAATGGATCACATTGATTTTTATGTCACGCCATTTTGTATATAAGTTTGAGTGCAGCTCTACCCTGTATCAATCTACATAGTAAGTCGTCTATGCTTAACAGTTAGTAGTGAATAAATAAAGAGAAGGAATCCCCAGTTCCGTTGCACCAGCCTAATGCATATCAGGGAAGTGAAAAAAGGACGAGAACCAGTGTTCTTTCTGCCATCTTCTGACAACACAATAGATCTACAAGTTCATGACTTGCAAGAAAATCAAAGATCAACAAGTAGAGTGACAAAAAGAGAAACTTTATAAATATATCCCTGTTCTTCGCACCTATGACACCCTAAATTCTGAGCGTGTCCCAGATTCCCTGCTTGGGATCCAGAGTTGGGTTTTATAAATGGACGCAAATCCTTTGCTCTGAATTGTGTGTTATATCTTGTGCCAAGCCTCTCTCATCCACATGTTTCACAATAAATAAATAGGACAGTGTAAATATGAGGATGGGAGAAGTTGGCAATGGATAGGTATAGGCAATCTGGAACAGACGATCACAAGCCTTTATAAATATTCAGCTAAATCTAGCATTCTTGTTTCTTTTCCTCCTATTTTATACAAGATCTCTATAAAGCCTAAATCCATTCATATGAATCTTCTTCTAATCTGCAGTCTTTTCCTTGTACCAACTTTAGTCCCTTCGTTCTGGCATTGAATATGATCTAGAAACTCCATCCACGTCAAAAGTCAATGTCAACGGTGAAGAAACTGAAGCTGACGGTCGAAGCAGGGGAGTACTAATTCTACTTGAAGTTTCATTCGCATTGGAAGCTGGTTGTAACTCAATCTCGCTATCAGTAGCAGGAGCGATCTCAGGAACTTCTAGAAACTGATGATCATCTTCCTCAAGTGACATTACTGTGCTAGTTTCTGTGCGTATTGTGGAATCGTCCATGATTCCATGCCTTCTCTTCCTCCTAGCTGCCTTCCCCCACCCATGGATGGTCTCTCTTATCCTTTGAGGAATCAAAGCTGCTTTGTAGTTTGTCCCCATCTATAAAAGAAAAAAGGAAAGTTTCATGATGCTTAATAGTCAGGAAATACTCCTGTTTCGTGAATCCGACACAAAGGAGGAAGAAGATAGCCTGCTTCATATGCTTAAAGGGGCAATATTCTCTTAGAAAGCTTATCGACAAAGGAGAGTCCACCTTTTATTATTAAGTTGTCTTTTCATTTAGATTATCATGGAATAGAACTCTTTCCATCCAAGAAAAGATTCAAGCAACTAAAGAAAAGAAGGGGAGAAGGGGATTGTAAATCAAAATATAGTTTTTTCCAACCATCCTCCAATTAGGTTAAGAGGAAGACAACAGAAACTTCAGTTTACAACGTGGCAGCTAACAGAATGTTCAACCACCCAACCAAAAGTACATATTTTTCAAGAAAAGAAAACATTTTTACCACTACTATAATTCAGGTATAAGATGTGTGAAGTACCTGGGTAACCAAAGCATATAGGGGCAAGGTGCTATAGCTGCAGAGAAACTGACCGGCAAACCTGAAAAATAAGAGAGCACCATAGTAAACAAAACTGCTAATACAGTCAACAAACTTACTACAAACTGACCATGCATACCCCAGGATAAGTCGCGCATATACCAGCAAATGGTTTCTTATGAAACAAGAATTATAGCCAAATTGCCACTGAACACAACCAACCAAAGAAAAATAAGTCAGAATGTACAGATCCAACAACCTTCACAATACGGTAAGAAGTGCTCCAGTGTATTCACTAAACTTTGTAAAACTTCCAATTGATGCTGTACAGGGATCAGGGGACAGAGCATTTTTATTCTAAGTATTTAAAGTTTGGGTATTTTAATTTTATCTTGCAGGAAGATTGTCTGATGTGGTAAAATAAAAGTTATTTCAAGCAACGAAAGGTATTTACCCAGAACCAAAAGAATGAAGCCAATTCAAATGCATTCTGCAAATAGAATTCAGAGAAAGATCCGAAATATTTTGTCAGTACGAAAAATGGATGTTACGGCATTTAGATTACATGTACAATGAGCATTGTTACCTGGAATAAGATAAAATGAATCAATGACAACAATAGCTCAGGTTTCTTAAACCAGAAGAGATCATCTCGAGGTTTCAGTTTTGCTCCTACAAAGTATCCAGTAATGCCAGCATTTTCTATTGCCAAGGTTGCAATGACATGCTGTAGTTTTGCACCTACTAGAAGAACAAGCTGCCAACAAAAGCAAAACTTTCGGAATAATTCTACAAGAAAGGGTGCACGGCACTAAAAAAGCTTAACACATGGTTCATTACGAATATGAATTATGCCTATATCCAGAAATTGTCCTTTTCTGACAAAAAGACCAGAAACAGAAATATTAAAGAAAAAAGTACTTACACTGACAGGAATAATGGCTATCCAGAAGTACAGATTAGACCCTGTACGACGAGAAGAAAACCAAACAAGTTCAAATCTACAATCTAAGCATAGAAAAGACACATTCGACAACTAATAGGATATGTATCAGTCATTCATGGGGATTTTTACCATAGGAATCCAGAAAACAACTCACGAGAAGAAAGTGCACAAACAAAGAAAATGCCAGAGAATGTTCCTCAAAGTAAGGAACTATTGCAAGTCTAGAATCAGAGAAATAATACTTTTGAAACTCAATCCATACCTTTTATATTAAACAGCATGAAAGCAACAACAAATCCCCACAATGGACCACTACAAGGTGTTAAATAAACAGGTAATTAGCTGGCCACTTATCACATGAATACATCAGGCTTAAAAATTCAGAGAAGAGAGATCAAGGCTTCAAAAAGTTTGAACAGGTCCAATACAGAAAACATCTAAAAAATTAGTTTACCTTACACCAACAATCCGTTGGAATTCTTCTTCCATAGACCGTATCATATAGCTATGAAAATCGTATTTCAGAGGCAAATTATGATTCTGTAAGAAAAATAAAAGAATGGAAATACAACTTAAACATTAGTGGCAAAAAACTATCAACAGACATCTGCTAGACAAAGAGACTTCATATCAAGTCCTGAAAATGGAACTCTTGGTTTTAAGATCTCAGTTTACTTGTATTGCAGGTAATAACTTTTGAACAATAAAACACTTGAAAAGCCCTGCTTGCAGTTTTGTTGGTGGGATTATAAAAATTTGAATTATTTTTTTAGAATTGTTTTTTATCACATTCCATTTCATTTTACATTTTAAAAATTTTATTTGAATTATTTTTAGAAATTCAAAATTACAAGAAAGTTTGACCCCAAAAAAGTTTATTCTATGTCTTTCCCTTTTCTGGTGCTCAAGTAAAGAAACGACATGGTATGTGTTCTATGCTTCAGTTTCTTGCTAATCAAAATGGTTTCCTGACTGCATAACACGGGCACACAACACTTTTAATCATCTTTTATGCCTGCCCTTTGTATGACATGGTGTGATAGAGATGTAAAAACTACAACCAAATGCATTAATATAAACAATGCAGCCAAACATGAGATCCTACTACGTCTATTTTTTTTTCAAAGCACTACACACGCAGAATAACTGAACAATCAACATGATATGCTTCAGTTTCTTGCTAATCAGAATGACTTCTTAATTGCAGTACGCCTAATCAAATGCATACAACACATCTTTAGTCAATTTTTAGTTTGCCGTTGATATGGTATGATATCACAAGACACAAGTACAACTCTAAAATGTATCGATATAAACATGCCAAACATGATATTACAACGTTCACAAAAAACATTTATCTATGTGCATCACCTATGTTGGGTTCCGAATAAACAGGAATACCACATACCATGATGAAGCCCTTGCGGAGAGTGAGGTAGTCTGTGCGAACCACTGAGTGGCCAAATTGCCGAAAGAAACAAGTCTACAAGTTGATCAAAATAAGTTAATTTGATTGAAGTTCGAATTCAAACCAAAATAATAGCATGCCTTAATATAACATGCAAGGATTAAATTAACAAGGGACAAATTAAATTAACAAGGGACAAAAGATACATTTTGGCTCCTAACGTTTTTATCATAATTTAAGTTAGAGTTTAATGTTTGACAGTACTCAAGGGACTTCAACGTTATCAAAACCAATCCAAATCAACCATATACTGATGGAATCCCCAACTCCTATCAAAGTCCATAAGTTGAGGCTTATGTAGTCAATTTTTAGTGTGACACCACTACCAACATGACATCCCAATTGACCCCCACAATTTCAATCTTCTCTTTTCTCCTCTATCC
Source organism: Erythroxylum areolatum (assembly GCA_024520975.1). Lineage (NCBI taxonomy): Eukaryota > Viridiplantae > Streptophyta > Magnoliopsida > Malpighiales > Erythroxylaceae > Erythroxylum > Erythroxylum areolatum. Next base: position 57,010,788 of record JANIJH010000006.1, on the reverse strand, counting down.
ACACTTACTGAAAGGCAACTAATGATGTTAAAGACCTGTTTCATTGTGGGTGGGGCATATTGCCCAGCAATGAATTGGAAAATTGTTGTCAGTACAGTAAACAACTGTTTAAAAAACATGGTGGAATTCACTATAATGAATTGATTTCATGTTGAATGATGGAGGATAAATTAGTTTTATAGATTGCATAAAGGGCTACAGAAAGGATCATCATGATAGGTGCAAAACAACAGGAAAATAATGCATATATAATATATGTATACACTTTGATGCATAAAATCAAGACAAAAGAGAGAAGATGAAACATATTTCACCAAAGATTTAACCTCCAAACCACAAAATATATAAGATTGCAAATCAAACTCTGAAATATAGAAACATTTGAGGAACTTGTTAAAGCTCAATCTCGGAAAAAAAAAAACCCTTTTTCTAAATTTCAAAAAGGTATTCCGGGCATGAATGCTCACATCTTGCTTATTGTATTTATAAAGGAATCATTCAACCCAAAAGTTTTAGTTGTTAGGAGTGATCCAAGAATGGATTATACATTATCCAAACATGCCTCTCACATGAAATGTAGAAATATCACAAATCTATCATAAATGTAACTAGAATAACTTCAACTTAAAAATTCTCGATCATATAAGATTCTGATAACATATCAAAGAACCGTTTGATCTAAAAACCTAAGTTGTTAAGTGACATTTAATAATGGATCAAAAACAATATTAACAATGGTAAGGAACTCCTTGCCTTTACTCAAAGGCATAAATACAAAACATATTTTCATATAATTCGTATGCTTCATTTCTAAAATAACATTCTTCTTTCAAAAGAGTATCTCCAAAGAAAAAAAAAATCCTTTTCTTTTTTACCTTTCCTCCATCCTCTACCCCACATCCTCCTCCCCTCCTCCTAACCACCCCATCCAAAAGAATAATCAAGTCACAAAATTTCTTGAGACCATATCCAATCAAATTAACCATTTAAATATTTGTATATCAAACCCACTTTGATTTTAACATAAATTGAATGTTTCATTGCTTTATCCATCCCCACCAACGGAAAAAGAAAGGTTGAAGAGGAGGAAGTAAGGAATTGCACTTGATATTTTGTTACAAAAAAATTGATACCATTTTCAGTTTTTTCGCTTCATATCACAGCCATAATATGTGGAGACACGAAGTTCATGGTAAAATTCAGGCAACATAATTCAGGTTCCTTACCAAGTAATGGAAATAACAAAGAAGAAAAGCAATAAAGAGAAAGCAAATGTTGGTTACTTACCACCCAGATAAGAACACTATTCCTAACCAGTGGATTGGATGCATGGTATCTAACAAAAGTTGTTTGCCTTCGCAATATTTGTTCCCTGGTGATTTCTGTTGCAAAGTAGAAACCAACTCAAGACTCTGCTCTTGAATTCATTCTTTACCAGACAATCCTAAATGCAAACTAAAAGAGCTACAAATGTCCTCAAAACTCCAGCAACTACTAAGTTTCTCTATATAAAGTGCAATTGATCAATGCAAGTTGAGACATCATACAGGTTTGCTAGATGTCATACTACTACATTGTACTCAAAAAGCTTATTAGTTTTGATCTTACCAGTTAATGCATTATGACGGTCCATTTGGGCCTCATCCTCCCACACCCTCCAACTATGGATCTGATAAAACAATCAAACATCTCACGATTAGAGAAAGGGAAAACAGTAACTTGATTACCTATTTTCATTTTGCAAGATGTACCTTTTCTCCTGCTCAACTACCTCGACATATATAGAACAGTAATGTACATGAGGTCAAAATAGTTCCTCTCTTATCAAAGCCAATATTCAACTCTAGTTCTCCTAAGTTTTCTTTTTCTCACTAGCTATACCTCAAAGCTTGACTAAGGGGGTGCTTGGTTAGTTGGTATGGGAAGAAAGAAGCGGGAAAGGAATGAAAAAAGATGGTCGGTAATATATTATGATTGGATGAACAGTATTTTTTATATTCCCTTTCAGGGCAATACTCCATACCCCTCAATATAGTGAGGAATGGAAGCCATATTCCATTCCTCACTATATTCATTATAATTCCTAGTACTATTCTCCCGAGTGAACCACGCACACCCTAAGATAAGTTTGGCTATCACATAGCGATTACCATATCAGTCACATTCCTATCATATTCAGTTCAAAGATTAACATTGTGATTGCACGATCACTGGACGGTTCTAAGTGGATTTATAGCTTCACAAATCAACAAGTACATTGAGAAACATCAATAGCATTTCTTGATAACTCCTCTCTTGCAAAGTTTTTAGTTCCTAAATCTAAGGAGAGATCTATAAGTCATTACTCAATAAATGTTGTGGGCCTTAGTCATTGAAAACTGCGGGCTTGGGGACGGATAAATTGACAACCGTAAACACATAAAACTAGCTCTGTACACATTAAAATTTCAGTCCTAAAAGTTTGGCAAGATATATGAAAAGGCTTATGGACTACAACAGGCTACGCTTAATGTTACTCTAAAATTTCCTAATCATATAAAATGAAAAAAGCTTTTATGGGTTTACATTAGCTACATATAGCTAATTAGTGATCTAATCAGTTAATTAACAAGAAGATATGACGTGATGCTATCAGAATTCCTTTTAGGAATGCAAAAAAAACACAAAATATAATTATATATAATTCACTTCTAGAAGGAATACAACCTTCACAATTGCCAACAGCATTGTTAAGCAACTGTAAGATATATGTGTGATTGCCATGACAAAGATGAAACGATGCAACTGCTCAAGACCTTCCAATGACACAAATGGTTCATATCCCTGCATAAAACTCAGTTTTTAGAAAGGTATAACGTATCAGAAAGGCAAGCTATAAAAGTTAGATTCAATATAGTCCACAAAGGTAAGGATTTTCTTTAAAGAAAACTTCTACTTCAAATTAATTCTAATTGAATATGAAAATTCACTTATGGCAAAAAACTTCAGATGGCATAGTAGCAACATCCTCAAAAGAATTATAAACAGAGACATGACTTGCCACTTTACAGGTATTCTTGGTCAGATCATTTAGCACTCTCCGTAATGAGTGAGGAAGCATATAAGTCACTGCTAGTTTACGTTCCTTGTTAGAATTATCTTCTATATCTTCATCAATCTGAGATCTACTGCAAGGAGCAAAAGTACTGTCATAGAACTTTGATGGAATGCAAATATTGGCTATTGTACTAGATGTAGCTGTTAGAAGGAGAGAGATGAATCCAAGAAGCATCAACTCTGAAGAGAAAACAAAAAATTGAATTCGTAAGTACTTAGCTAAGATACATATAACAGAATGGGGAAGGGGAAGAAAAGAAGTAGAGGATATGCAAGTTTTTTGCAGTTTCTGTAGGCAATCTACCTTCTTTCATTTTTTCTACAGCTGCAAGCAGAGGTTTCCTTTTAGTCTTCCTCAACCACTGAAACAAATGATAAGTCATGTCAAAAACAATGAGTAAACAAAATTTTTTGAAAATGTAGCAGGAAGGTAAATTAAATTAAACATGAACTGTAGATTTGGAAAAAAAAAATCCCCCCAGACTACTAAAATTGTTAAAAATAGATGTTTAACAGTATGGATTCAGCTCATTTATCAACACAGACCTTCCATATTCCGAACCTTCCATAGATCTACCCAAAATCACTGCTTATAAGCCAACTGGATAATGGTTTAGCATATATTATAACATTCTTCTCGTCCTTTTCTACCCATAATGTGGGGTGTGAAAGATTCAGGCACCAATGTCCTGTTCATTGTTTACTTGACAGTGTAAAAATTCAAACGGTTTATGAAGACTGGAGCTTGAGAGCCGCTAGTAGTTTGCCACATTATTTCCAATATACTAGTAAAGGGCTACGTGCTATTCAGATAAAAGTCGATCATAGGAAACTCTTCCATCAAGCAGAATAATTTACAAGTTTCAATATTGCAAAGATTTAAATTGGAAAGCAATTTCTTTCCACTTACTGGAATCATAATCCTATGAACCACTGAAGCACAGAACAAGAAGGAAATAAGGGACTTGTCATACAAATGCAGTGAACCACATCACCCCCAAAAAAAAAGAAGATCTAGCATGCGTTACATAATCCAAACGAGACAAAAACGAAGCTTCTGTTTATGTTCTTGATGAAAGAATTGAGAAGTAAAACTTACATTACTTAGACGGTGAATGGACCGCTCCACAATCAAGGAAACAACCACAAAGATCGTCAATACTGTTGCAACTGACCATGTAGGAGTTAAGGCCAACGATCGCATTTCTTTTTCTTTCTCAGCCATTCCAGAACAACCCTATTCACAGACCACAAACCAAAGAATAGCAAGCACCAAAGGTATCCTCTCTCAGGCCAATGGCTGTGAAGCTACCCGCTTTCTAAACCACAATACAATACACATGACCCAGAAGATTACAATACGATACACACTCCCAGACTCATACAGTTTCTACACTAGAAACAGCTCATTCCTCTACACTGGTTCTCTCCAATGGAGAAAAGCAATACACTAAATCTGGAAAGTACTTGGTTCCTTTTAACTTTTAAATGCACGAATCGCTCAGAGAAAAATGAATTCAGAAAACGCTTGCTTCTAAATGACGCCTAATAATGCGCTGCGAAGTTGGAAATTTCTGTTGCAAAACAGAAAGATCAAAATTTTCCTTTTCACAATCAAGAGTTTTTACTTGGCAAACCTATAACACCTCCTAATACCATCGTTTCCTCACTAGTCACTAACCATAAAACTTTTTCCTCTCCCTTTCACTGTGGAAAGTTCTGTTTCTTTCTTCTCTTTGTACAGAAACTGCCCAACTTCAGTCACAGAAAGATGTTATGAACACTGTCTCTACAATAGCAAAGAAAGTGAACAAGACCAGATCCGCTTCAGATTGGGAAGCAAGTTTAGAACTTGAAATCTTGAACAAGCCCTTTTATGTGAAACTACTTACCGGTTTGAGAAACTGTCTTTTGTTTTAACTTTTGTTTGTGTCTGAACGTAAGAAAGCTTCGAACTTCCTCCTAACCTTCACCAGTAAAGATCTTTCTCTAACCGGGGCTCCACATTTTCAAACTTATAGTAACCCTCCTTTGTTCACGGAGATTGACAAGGAATGACAAAGTCATGGACAGCGACGTCGTACCACCGGGATTTGTTATGGATAGTGACAGTCTTCGGTCTTCTTCTAAGCATTTATTGGATTTGTCTTATGAATTTATTATGAAATTTGCCGCTAATCGTGGCCAGCTGGAAGAAGCTTTACAGATGAAATGATACAAAACACGGACACATGTGTTTGCCTTTTGAATTCGTATGTCTCGTGCACATGCTTTGTTTATAATTATAGACTTTCAACCTCAGCGGACATATCCGTCTTCCTTTGTGTTTATAGTATTAGTCAAATCATATAAATCTCAATTTGTGGAACCCCACAAAGTTTCAAGATATCCAAAGGTGTGAAACAAGTGTCCTGTTCTGTTCCTGTATCTACTACAATTAAACCTCGTTTTACTGCATTAGTTATTTAACGATTATTAGCATAAGGAACACTATTGGCTAGTAATCCAATTGTTAATAATAATTTAAAGCAGGCGCAGTATTATTTAGGTGCTATAAGCTTTATTGGGGGTGAGATTCAGGGTCTTAAATATTCATAGACTGACGTCCCATCATACCTCACCGGAAGATTCTTCATACCATCCTCCAACCACCGTATCTTTCAGCTCAACTGACTTCCACCACCGTCACTGTGGCCAAATATTTCTTCCGGCCACCCTCCAAATTGTAATTAAACAAGGCAAAAGAAAAAAGAAACCTCTGCAATCTGGATCCATAACCATTAAAAAAAAGTCGAAGTTAACGTTTCATTTTAAAATTGAACATGTTATTTACATACTATTTTTTCTCCTTTTTTTTTTTTGACTGCGACTATCTTTTTCTTGTCATATTATTTGATCCTGATAAGATACTTTGTATAAAGATGATAGATCTTATTTGAGATTTACTTTGTATAAAGATGATAGATCTTATTCTCAAATCTCAAATGACACGCAACCACCACCGTCGGAGTTTTAAAGAAACAAACATAATCACGTACTGGGACATCAATACCATGGAAAGTCTCGCCAAACTCATCTTTAGCTGAATTCCGATTAGAAGCTCATCTTGCTCTTTCTTCAAAGTCATATCCGAAGTTCCGACGTCTCGAACTGGAAGTGAACTCGTTAAGAGTGCATCAGCTCTTTTTTTCTGTGCTGTCCCATTCACGGTCAGACAACCCTTTTGTCATGAGTATCCTCGACCTTCTCGTCCGAAACCGGACTGTTGTTCATCGGCACATGCACCAAGAGAGCAATAGATGCGCGGACTGGCTAGCTACCTAGGCTGATACTGGCAACATTGGTGTAACTTATTTTGATATTCCACCTTTAGGGTGCCTTACGCTTCTTTTAGTAGAGGATTAGTCGGGGCACAGTTTCTCCCAACTAATTAGTCTCTATGTACTCTTTCCTTTTATATAAAAAAAAAAAAAAGTCATATCCTAAGTTGTACACACACGTGATATACCAACCATGTAGTTGAGAATTCATATTTTAATGTGGGAAGTGTTTGTGAACAAGATTTTGGGACAGGGAGAGTTGTAGATTAGATGAAGCTAGAAGTCTGGTAAAGAATAACCAGTATGGCAAACAATAGGCTGCCGGGTACCCAGGATTTCTTTTTGCTTATTTAAAAATCATACGTTTGCATTAAGGTTTTCTCACTTCCAAATAAATCCTATCAATAGCAATCTGTATGAAACCGTATCCTCCAGGTAACAAGTTGAGGAGCCAATTCTTAAGACCACACTACTTTAAACATAGCACCCATCCATGGTCTCGGCCTGTCATGTATTCATTCCAATAAAGCTTTAATAATGGTCCCAAAGTCACGAGTATTGTCATCTACAAATAAAAAACCAGCAGGGCCCGGAAAGGATTAGGCAAGTCAAGTCGGATAAAAAGAACGTCGTCAAGATAGCTTAGGACTACCAACTTTGGGACATGTCCTTTTCCTTATTTATTACTTGTTTTTGGGTAGATTGCGGTGCACCGTTTAACATTTACCTGTTTCAGGATTAACCTCAATCACTTGAATTATTATTACCCTTATTTAAATCTGAAATAAATTAAATGAAACCTCATGGAAAAATTGAAGTTATATAGAGAGAAAAGGAGGGCAACTTGATGATGATAATAGCCAATGAAATGTACCAACAGGAGAATCGCGGATTTGGTTAAAGCAAAAGATAATGGCACATACCTACAAGAGAAACAAATTATATTATTGTTGATGATGCTAACGAAGTTTTTAGAAAACAACACAATACTAACAAAGTTTGTCTAAAGGTTGATAATTTATTATTCTTTTGTATTAGTTTAAATACTTTGTTTCTATAATTTTGCTCACAATATATATATATATATATATGTATGTATATGTATTAAAATTTTGGTATGTGAAATATAATTTATTAAAGTCAAAACACATGATCAGATACTAATAGCTGCTAGACTTGCTGAATTGAACCAGAAACCAGAAAAAAGATGTCGGTCCATAGGATAATATAATATGTTGCTAAGAAAGAGCCATCTAGTTCCAGTACAAACGTTAACAAGGTAAGTCATTGGAAAGAACATAGAACATTTTTGTGTTTAAATTTTCTACCTAAAGATTCTTATGGAGTGTCTTCAGGGAAATCGAAGAATAAATAAACGGATTCAAAGCATCACAAAGTGGGGAATAAGCTAACGTATAGAGCTTATGATAATAGGCAATCAGTATTGAAAGAGAGAACTACAAGTTAACACTCTTACTCCTTGCCAACCTTTGTTGCGCACTCGGGGACAAGATCACACTAACAACAATAATAAGAAATTACATTAAATATAAGCTTTGAAGATATGAACATGAACGTGTTGCAGAATAAACAACAAGAAAGCAAAACATAGCTTATTTAGTAGAAGAATCATGGTTTTATGTTTGGTACGCTCTTTCATTAGCTTCTCTAGATATTAACATCTTGTCCTCATCACGAAATTTGCAGAATGGAAAACTATGTCTATGTGAACCTGGACAGGATTCAAGGATCCATAGGTTGGATATTCCTGCATTTATCAAATGTTTTTTCAAGCCACTGCAGGACCTTGTTTTCTACAACAAACCTCATAAACCTTTTGCACATAACAACACTATCCTCCTCTGTCGATCGCACTCTTAAATTAAAAGGAGCAACTCATTAAACCCATCCATCGTGATGTTGGAAAATCAACGCAAGATCAAATCTAAGCGCAGCGGAATGAATTTAAAATTTTTCACAGAATCAACTTTAACATAATTAAATTCGAAACAGAAAACAAGAAATTGACAAAGTTAAACTAACCTTTTCTTGATTTCCCGATACAATATCTAGCTTCTCCGAAAGTGTCAATTCCACAAGCCGTTCAATCGTCCGGCCTCTAACGGTATCCACAGATCCTTTTCGGAGAAAAACTCAAATCGAATTTGAGAGGAAAAACTTGTTAGAAGTGCTAGCTCCATTTTGTTCTAATTTTTCCTTTTTATAAGAAAAATCTTATTTTTCATATCCTTGGATTTTATTAAAATTACAACTAAAGTCAAACTTTAATTATAATTATTAATA
>JANIJH010000006.1:56951258-56971237 GCA_024520975.1 Erythroxylum areolatum | reverse complement strand
CAAAAATTACAATTTATGCATATATAGAGGCCATATTAGGCATGACCATGCCGAGATACGTTTTCACACTCATGTCCCATTCTAAATTACCATTTTACCCTTCTCATCGGTAATGGGATGTTACATCATATGCCAAAACTAAATATGCAAACTGTATCTAATTAATTTAAAGATTTAAATATAGAATAAATGCTTAGTAGAATAGATTTATATCCCTAACTACATATGTCACTTTGATTATTTTAGTCCTACGAAATCTCTATGGTCACTGGATTTCCCATATCATTTTTCCTAGGAAATTAATCAAGGATATTGATGGTATCATAAAAGATTTTCTATGGTCTGAAAATGTAGAAACTCCAAGAAAACTCAAGTTAAATGGAATCAAGTGACTATTCCTAAGGAGCGAGGATAGGGGATAACTTCTATTCCTCTAATGCAAAATGTACTTTTATGTAAAAGAATATGGAGGCATTATAAAGACAAGAATGCCATTTGGATAAAATGAATGCATGAAACTTGTCTCAAAAATGAAAACTTTTAGCAATGCCAATCACTAGGGAACACTCATGGACCTTTATATAAATGTTGAAGTTGAGAAATGTAGTATACCCTTGGATCAAATACAATCTAATTAATTGAGTTCCTCTCAATGTTAAAGTATCCTCACTAATGCTTGATGGGTAATGAAGTGATAGCTTTAGGGGATTTAATTCATTAATGGTATAACTCCCTCATATTACTCAAGGGTTGATAAAGGACGGTGTAATTTGGAAGCTAAATGTCACTAGAGTATTCATTAATAAGTCGTGCTATAAGGCACTACAGGCTGAGGGAGAAATTGTACCCTGGTTTAACCTCCTATGGAAGAACTCCTTAAACTTGAAAGCATCAGTATTCTCCTGTATCAAGAACATGATTAGAACTAAAAAACGATGGCTCGGCTCTTTTGACCCTATATGTGTGTTATGTATAGAAGATAAAGAAGACATAGAACACTTGTTCTTCCAATGTAGGTACTTCAAGGCTATTTGGAGTAAAATCTTACATTCGCTAACATCTTTTTGTTCTTCGTATGATTGGCTTACAATTATAAATTGGATTACATATATTGCCAAGCAATAAATTTATGATGGAGTAATTTATAAAATAACTTTTATAACAACAATTTATGCTCTATAGAAAGAAAGAGATAGGAGGATTTATATGTGAGAAAGTAAGCAAACATTAGCTTGTTAAGGAAATTATCAACTAGATTCAAGCTATAATAGTCACAAAATCTACTCAATTGACCCTTTCTATTGGAATTAGAAATAGATGGAACGTATAATTTTTGAATTAGAAATAGCTGCAAAATTTGTGTATTTTAATTATCTATTCTTATTGTTTCAGTTCCTTGTACTATTTCTAGTGAAATCATTGTTATGCTAAGACAACTTGGTTATAGTTAACTTTATTTAATTTTCATAAAAACTTATTTGCTACTTGTACCAATCCTTCATGTCAATTACGGCTCATTGAATTCATGGATAGTTATAGAATAATCAACATCAAATTAATTTGTCAGATTAATCAAAATTAATTATTCATCAAATATAAAATACAAAACAAGAAAGATTAGAATTAAAACATGAATAAAAGTTTAGAACAAAAACTCACAAGGTTACAACTAGAGTTTTAAATCCCTCCGAATCTGAATAATTGAGTTTAGCCACACATAACTTAAGTTTCAACACCAAAGATGGAAGAAACATGAAAGATTTAGAGAAAAATCAAAAGAAACAAAAAGAAGCAGGTTATGAGAGGTGAAAGATGTCAATCATCTTATTTTTCTACTCAAACCCTAGTCTAATTATATCTTGCAAATATTCCTATCTAAAAAAAATCTAAATCCCTACATAATAGTCTCCACTTTTGATGTAGTCTCCACTTTTCATTTTCTAAAACAAAACAAACATTAATTTTCCTGTTTAAGCACCAAAATATATCCAAAACAAAAAAGATAATTCCAATTAATATATTAAAATAACACCTTATCAATGGAACTTATATTGATCACTTAACTACCTTTATATAGTTTTTGATATATCCATTGATTACTGACTAAGCTATCATTTATTAGAATAGTTCATAAGTAGTTTCAAAGCATAGAAATCTCTATATGAGATAATTTAGTGATATTAAGTTAAAGGATCACTTTTAAAATAATAACAATGAGAGTTTCCATAGACATACAATTAATGTTCAAAAGGAATTCCTATATAGGGTCACTTCTTTAAACTTGTTCTCTAACAAACACCTACATGATTTTTAAAATATCTCCATATTTTTGTCTATGAGGTCATCTACTTCCTTTTATAAGGAAGAAACATAAGGTAAGCTAGTCTTCACTCTATCAATGTCTAGTTTTAATAAAACAATGACTAGGAACAATTTAAGGACAATAATAAATTCAATATAAATATCATAATTATGATCTCATCATAATTTCATTTGCAATGTATATTTATCTCACGGACTTTATCATACATGTCTAAATATGTATAAGATAAAGAATGCCTTTAAATTATTTCGTCACTAAACTATAACCAATTAATTGGTTGTAGGGCATAAACCAATACGGTTGTGTTGTCTATGTTTTGTAGACTGAGGATAGGAGGGGCACAGTATTCATATTTAACGACGAGTGAGGAGAGGAAAAGAACTGTGTTAGGGTTTATTATGCTTAGAAACGATGCCATTTTGTTATTAATGAAACAACATTATTTCCATCATAATAAATCCTAAAATTGTTTCTCTCATTTAGTGAAACAATTTCGTTTCAATATGTCGTGACTAAGATGTATTCGATTTTCAAACTAGGTCAGGTTATAAAGTCAGTGTCTGAGTCTAGGCTGATACCACAATTTTATTAAAAAAGTTTAAGTTATGCTTTAAACTTGATCAATTCAAGTTAAATCTATTAACTTTAAGTTGAATTAAGTTAAGTCGAATTATACTTAAGCTAAATTGTCAATCCTAGGAAAATTGAAAAACATTAAGGCTATTTCTAAAGGAGTGTGGTAATTATTAGGTTTGGACTATAAAAGAAATTGTTTTGATGCTATTCAGAGAAAACTTATTAAACCATTATTAAGTTCAATAGCATTGAAAAATGAGAGGTTTAGTTTATGACTTCTTTTAGTTTTCTATTTTATAAATTAATTCTTTTTTCTACTGCCTATATAAGTAATTTTAGATATTCAAAATAGTTAGCATTACATTACATTCTTGAAAAGATTTACCTATAACTACTCGAATAACTTTAGTTAATTATCAACTAAAATAGTGATAAATTGTTATTTGATTATTCTAATTGGAATATTGGAATTATCTCTTTTTGGAACTATATTTTAGTGCTTAAATAGGAAATTAATGTTCGTTTTTTAGGAGATGACAAGTGGAGATAGTATTAAATTAGAACATTATTGGTCAAAATGACGAATTTTGAAAAAAGTTGACAGATTACTGCAATAGATAAACTGAGATAACGTCTAATGTCAGATTCACTTCAAAAGTTAGAATTCAATTAGGAAACCTTTTTCCATCCCTATTACCTAAGGATTTGGATTTGTTTTAGATAGGAATCTTTGCAAGATAGAAGTAGATTATGTTTCAAATAGGAAAACAAGATAAAAAAACACGCCTACTGCCTTCACTGACTTTCTCTTTTTCATTTATTTGTAGTTTTCTCTCATTCTTTCATCTTTTCTTCAATTTTTGGTGCTAGAACTAAAGCCATGTGTGTCTAAATCCAAATATTTTGATTTAATGGATTTAAAACTTTAGTTGTAACCTTATGAGGTTTTGTTATAAACTCATATTTATGTTTTAATTCAAGTATTTCCTACTTTCTATTCTTAAATTGATTAATTTGAAAATTAACTTAATGTTGATTATTCTATAGCTATCCATGAATTTGGTGATCAAGGATTGGTATAAGTAGAAAATAGGTTATTTGTGAATTTGCATGTTTAACTTGTGATAAACAAGAAGATTAAGTTGAATAGTTGTAGCTATCTCAATTATTTAATTTAGGGTAGTTTTTTTTCATAAACTTATTGCTATCATTTAATTGATATGGAATGTTATCATACCCCATCAATTGATGGTTATTTTTTGTATGAATGCTGTGTTTGAATCAATTAATTTAAGAAAATTTGAGACTTATTATGTCTATCCTAATATATTTCAGACTAACTGCTTGAATTGTAAAAATTATTCTCTTTAGATCAATGATCAATGCTATAATTAGATGAGATTTTTCCTTTGAATCGGAGTTAAGGACTCTTGAATTTATTAGTTTTATATTCGGTTGATTTATTTTTATTCCTTGTTAATTTTATTAAAGTAGTTAATTAATCATAAACTCCCACTTTGTTTTGTTAATTGAAATTAAGAAACTAGTTTAATTCTCTTAGGATTATAACTAATTCACGATTACTATAAGAAGTTCGAGAATCAAAATTAATTTTACGGGATTCGATAACTTGATCAAAATTTTAAAGTCATTGCCAGGGAACTATTTTAGTTTCTTAGTGTCTTTCTATTATTTTATTGTTTATTTAATCTTTTATCTTGTATGAATCATTCTTCTTAGATAGGTGAATTGCAATATATTCTAAAAATTGAGAAGAGAATGTGTTGTTTAAGGAAAGAGACTATGTAAGAAGTGATCATTCACCTCCAGAATTGAAAGTTGAGATAGATTTAACAATTGTTGAAGACTATAATCTTCAAAAAGTTGAAGGAAAGATGGAAAATCCTAACACTAGGATGCTGATGGAGTTAGCGACAGCGACACCTAATGTGAATAAACAACCCTTATACATACGATATGCGACACCTAATGGTTTGATATACTTGCTCCCTATTTTTCATGGTCTTGCAAATGAAGATCACGTAAACACTTGAAGGAATTTCATATTCTCTGGAATGAAGCCATAAAAAGTGATAGAAGAACAAATTAGTCTTAGAGCCTTTTCATTCTCACTAAAAAATAAGGCAAAAGATTGGGTATATTATCTTCCCTCTGGCTCAATAACAACAAGGAATGAGATGAAAAGGTTATTCTTGGAGAATCATAAGTAACCAATATCAAAAAGGACATATGTGAGATAAGATAATTCATCATAGAAATATTTTATGAAAATTGGGAGAGGTTTACGGACTTATGTGCAAGTTGCCTATACCATCAAATCCTGACCAACTTTTAATTTAGCACTTTTATGAAGGGTTATTGCCAACGGATAAAAATATGGTAAATGCAGTTAGTAGAAGAGCTTTGGTAAATAAAACACCTAAATCAACCAAATAATTGATATCAAATATGGCCAAAAATTTTGAACGGATAAGGATTGATGGAGCCGTTAAGCAAGTGAATGAGGTAAGTAATATGAACCTTGAGGACAAAATTTTGGATTTAACTACTTTAGTTCATCAAATTGTTGTAGGTTAGTTGCAATTGGCATGAGTGTGTGGAATCTATTCATTCTCTGGACCAATGTTATGATTATCATACTGGTAATGGTATCGAATTTGATTTTGGTAGGGTATTGTACCGGTACTAATCAATACTAGGTACCATTTTAGGTAATTTTTTAAATTTATAAAATAATCCCTAATTTTTTAGTCCTACAATATATTGTACTATATAATTTATAATTTTACATCAACCCTGTCTCCAAAATCATAATAATATAGATTTGAAATAACAACAATTTGTTTATTTTTATTAATGTTATTTTCAAATATTTCACATATAAATAATAACTACAATTAATATGAAAAAGATTATTTAATTATCACACAAACATAAAATTAAGAACAATACAAAGTATTTAAAATATTATAATTTTATCATAAATAAATAATAATTACATTAAAATATCAAATAAAAAGAATAATAAATATACTCTGACAATAAATACCTTCATTATCTAATGCTCTCTTCCATCTTAATAATATATCGTAGTTATCATTACCACGACTTGGATGACTTCTTCATTATCTAAAGAATCAAAATCTTGATAAAGTACAAGTTGGTTTTTGTATGTATTTAAGATTTCTAACTTCATTTTTCTTAAAATTATTAAGAGTTCAAAATAAGTGGATAAGGAGAATTTGTGTTTTTCAGCAACCTTAGTCTATAAAATGTTCATAAAAAGAAACAACTTAATGATTACATGAGTTTAATAATTTTCCTATAATAGCAGCAACCTAGGTAGATTATTTTAAAGTATGCTCAACTCCCCTCTCTTGTTATACGCTTCCTAGTGTAAGAAATTTCCAATTCAAAACTCAAAACCATTATTTAACCTTTGTAGATATTAAGTTTTCCAACTAGATACAAACTTTGTTTATAATTCCATGTTTAGGACGATTGATTTCAAATTCCATGTAAGTGAATATGCAAGTTATTGACAGTAACTAGCCACCAAAACTTTATAGTCTCCTCAGTCGTACTAAATAACATGATCCTTACTTCAATCATTATAATCCAGGATGGAGTGATCGTCCAAACTTTAGATATGGAAATCAAGGAGGGCAATAAAGATATCAAACTCACAATTTCAATATAAAGCCTCAAGACCTTACATATGATCAATTTCAATCTTCAAATTTAGGCATGCCTTTGGATGAAATTATTAAGGCACTTGTTACTAGTACTTAACAATTTCAATAAGAAACAAGAGCAAGCCTTTAGAACTTAGAAAATTAGATAACTCAGTTAGCCACCTTTATTAGTAAATTGGAAGAACAAGTATTAGGAAAATTACCTTCCCAAATAGTGGTGAATCTTAAGAAGAATGTGAGTGCAACGATTTTGAGAAGTGGTAAGGAAATTCAATCTAGATCTTCTTAATAATGGTGGTAGAAAAGCATGAAGAAGGAGAAAAAGATGATGAAACTCCAACCCAAAAATCAATAAAAGTAAAAGACAATTTATCTCCATCAACATCAACTAATGCACGTTTATATCCTTTCACTAGCAAGTTGGCTAAATCGAAAGAACATGAATATGAAAGAGAGATCCTAGAAATGTTCAAAAAGGTGGAAATCAATTTACCACTTATAGAAGCCATCAAGCAAATTCCAAAAATATGTAAAGTTTTTGAAAGAAATATGGACAAATAAAAGGAAGTTCAAGGATAAGGAGAGAATAATTTTGGGTAAGGATGTACCAACTATGATAAATATAAAATTACCAAAAAATTGCAAAGTTCCAGGTATGTTTACACTTTCATGTATTATTGGTGATAAGAAAATTAAGTGTGCCATGCAAGACTTAGGTGCATTTATTAATTCCATGCCAAACTCAATTTACCAAGATTTAAATCTAAATTATTTGTAAGAAACTAATGTGATTATTCAACTATTTTATCATTCTTAAGTAAGTCCTATTGGTCTTATAGAGGATATTTTAGTTTGGAATTTTTAGTGGAATTTACATATTAAAAATGGATGGAGATAATATTAAACATACATTTTCAAATTTTTGGGAAGGTCATTTACGAATATGACTAAGATAAAAACCAATGTGGATAAGGGTATTCTTTTTGTTGAGTTTGATGGAGAGATAGTGAAGTTCAATATTTTTGAAGTAATGAAGTACCTTGATGATTTTCAATCCGTTTACCATATGGATATTTTGGATTCATTTGTGTAGGATATTTTTAAAGAAGAAAGTTTTGATGATGAGTTGGAGTTCAATGCTAAATCGGAAGTGAACGAGTAAGTTGATGAAAATTATGAAGTTGTAGAATCATTATCAATGATGCTAATAGAGTCAAAAACTTTAGATGCTAAACTTAATATAACTCACAAGAAAATGTCACATTCTATTTCACAGGCTTCAAAGATAGAATTGAAGACCTTATCTGATTAACTAAATATATGTATTTGGGGGAAGGAGAGTTATTACCTACGATCACCTCAAAAAGGCTGACTATTAAGGCAAGAGGAAAAACTAGTAGCAGTACTTAAGTAGTACAAATTGTAGTTGGTTGGACTTTAGTGGACATAAAATCCATTAACCTGACAATTTACGTGCATAAGATTTTTTAAAAAGAGAATACTAAACCAATAAGGGAAACCCAAAAAAGACTTAATCTAATATTGAATGATGTGGTAATGAAAGAGATTATAAAACATTTGGATGCAGGTATAATCTATCCAATCTTAGATAGTGAATGGGTGAGTCCAATGCATGTTGCGCTTAAGAAAACTAGCATGATAGTGATATGAAACCAGAATGATGAGTTGGTACCAATAAGGGTATAGAATGGATGGAAAATGTGCATAGACTTTAGAAAGCTTAACTTAGCCACTAGAAAGTAACATTTCTCATTACCCTTTGTAGATCAAATGTTAAAAAGACTTGTAGGTAAATCATGTTTTTGCTTTTTGGATGGCTTTTTAGGTTACTATCAAATAGAAATTCCACAAGAAGTTAAAGAAAAGACTACCTTTACATGTCCTTTTGGAACATATGCCTTCAAGAGAATGCCCATTGGTCTTTATAATGCTCAAGGTACATTTTAAAGATGCATTATGATTTTTTTTGAGTATATTGAGAATTACATTGAAGTATTCATGGATGATTTTACTGTTTATGGAGATTCATTTAATGACTGCTTAAATCATTTATTTAAAGTTCTAAAAAGATTCATTAAAACAAATTTGGTTTTGAATTATGAAAAAATGTCATTTTATAGTTGATCAAGGCATCATTTTGAGACATGTAATTTTATCCAGGAGCATAGAAGTTGATAAAGAAAAATTGGATTTAATTTTGAACTTACCTTACCATACAAATGTTAGTGAAGTTCAATTTTTTCTTAGATATGTTGGATTTTATCATAATTTTATTAAAAATTCTTCCAAGATTATGATACAATTATCAAAGTTGCTACAAAAAGACATTCCATTTAAACTAGGAAAGGACTGTAAGGACGCTTTTGACAAACTCAAGGAATTATTAACAATTACACCTATTATTTAACCACCAAATTGGGATCTACCAATCGAGATCATGTGCAACACTAGCAATTATGCAATGGGAGTTGTTTTAGGCCAAAATATTGGGAAACATAATCATGTTATCTATTATGTTTTAAAACCATTAAATTTCCCAAAATACCATTGTTCTACAAAAGAAAAAGAGTTTTAAACAATTGTGTTTGCTTTAGATAAATTTAGATCTTATTTTCTTGTCTCTAAATTTATTGTGTATTCTGACCATACAATAGTGAAATACCTTTCAACAAAGAAGGGGTCCAATTCAAGGTTGATACGATGGTTTTTGTTATGTCAAGGGTTTGATTTAACAATAAAGGATCGAAAAGGAGCAAAAATTTTAGTAGCGGACCATTTAAGTAGGTTGGTAAGAGATGAAGATATTATACATATTTCTGATACTCTTCCCAATAAGTAATTGTTCCAAACAAAAGTTATGGTTCCATGGTATGTAGACCTTGTTAATATTTAGTTACTAGAACTTTACTTATTACATTAGTAACTCTAAGAAGAAAAAAAAAAGAAATAAGGCAAAATATTATGTTTGGGATAAACAATACTTATAGAAGTTCTAATCTGATCAAATTATAAGGCTTTGTGAGCTAGAAAATGAATAATATACTGTCTTAGCTTTTTGTCACAATCATGCATGTGGTGATCACTTTGGCCCGAAATGATCTGCTAAAAAATTTTTAGATAGTAGATTGTATTGGGAGACTTTATTTAGAGATGATAATGTGTTTTGTAAAAGTTGTGACAAATTCCAAAAGGTAGGTGCGTTATCTTATAGAAATGAAATACCTTAAACGCTAATTCTTATAGGTGAGATATTTAATGTATAGGATTGACCTTATAGGCCCTTTTCCTTTATCTCATGTTTTTTCTTTTATAGTTTTGGTTGTTGATTAGGTTTTGAAATGGGTGGTAGCTGAAGCCACCAAGACTGATTGTTCTACAACTATTGTAGGCTTCATAAAATATAATATTTTCAATATATTTAAAGTTTCATGAGCCATTATTAGTGATCAACGAAGACATTTTTGCAATAGAATCACGATAATGTTGTTTAAAAAGTATGGAGTGCATTATCGAGTAACTATTGCATATCATCCACAAACGAATGGAAAAGTAGAAGTATCAAATAGAGAGGTGAAATCTATTTTGTAAACGACTATGAATCCTGGCAGAAAGGATTAGGGTTTACATCTAGATGACGCTCTTTAGGCATACCGTATAGCCTACAAAACACTAATAGGAATGTCTCTTTGTTGATTAGTTATTGGTAAAGCTTATCATTTACTGGTGGATATAGAACATAAAGTTTATTGGATGGTGCAATGTTGTAACATATATTTGGAAAAGGCTGGGGAGGAAAGGAAATTGCAATTGTAAGAGCTAGAGGAACTAAGGTTGGATGCTTATGAGAATTTCAAAATCTATAAAGAGAAAATAACATTGTTCCATGATATTATAATCTTGAGGAAACAATTTGAGGTGGGACAGAAATAGTTATTATACAATTCTTCATTAAAAATTATACCAGGTAAGTTATGTTTTAGATGGCTTGGCCCCTTTTTTTTTTAATCTCTATTATATTTTCTGATGGTATAGTGGAAATAAAAAGTTTAGATATCGAGAAGATTCTTAAGGTGAACGGACATAGATTAAAACTATTTTCTAGAATGGAACCCCTAAAGTTCTAGAATATTAACATTTATAACGCGTGACCATGCCTTATACATGTTAGTTGTCTGTTTGGTTTCAAAGAAACTTGTAATTTTTTAAAAATAAAATATAATAATAATAAAAAATAAAAAGAAATTTTATAATAATAATAAAAATAAAGTAAAATAAAAACATAAAAATTATGTTATAAATTTTTAATTAAAAATATTAAACCTTAATTCTTTTGTCTCTTTTCTAACATCCAGTCATCGTCTCCCAACAGTCATACTAGAAACAGCACCATCTCTGGTCCACACCCTACGTAAATACAATCACCCTATCTAGTAACACATCGCACAACAGTAACAGACACAACACCATCTCCAGTCCAAGTATAGTAGCCCCACATCTAAAGCACCAAAGAATTAGAGGCATATCTAGTTGTCGATGCCAAATGCCCCAGGTAGTTATGCATCACGCCAACACCTATGCACTAGACCCATATGGTGGTTTACATCCCATACACAATAGCAACACATACACAACAATTTTAGACCCACCATAACTCCATAACCAACACCTACTAATATTGATTTAATGTTCTATTTATTTTTAGTTACTTTCTTTTTCATTTACATTTTAGTTATTATCATGTTTTCTTAATTATTTTTCAAATTAGTTTTTTATTTATAATCTTTGCAGTTATAAATGCTCCAAAGATATTACTGGGGCAACAATGAAAGGAAAATCTACGATGAATCCAATTGCACAACATCAATCCACTATAAGACCTGCAATTAGTGCCAATAGGAAGTGTGCTCGGATAGCAGAAAACACCTCTATTTTGTCAACTGAATCAAACTTGTGCAGTTATCTCACTTTTAACTCTAAAGAAAGAAAACAATGGTATGTTACTCTCAAAACCTGACATATTAATGTGGGAAAGTATGTGCATTACCCATCTATAGAGGAATTGGATATTAAAGAAAATTTTGATGATTTGCTTATTGACATGAATTGGAGATATTTTGAACTGATTCAATTTTCAGTATGTATTGAATTAATTAAGGAATTATATACTACCTCCAGATTTGATAATTCGAATAATTTTACTTTACATAGTCATAATCTGGTATAGTACAGACTAATGTGTATCGAATTTCAACAAATCATCACTAATTTTAATTTGGCCTTTAGGTTGATAGATGAGGAATATGCTAATTTGGCTCAATATAAATAATCTATTATGGATTATGGTGATTTTGATTATTTTAGAGCATAGAAATTAATGTCTCTTGACCAGCTAATTTATCATCTAAGTAAATCTAAGGGTAGTTATCTTAATGAGATTGAATGGATTTATATGTTGTATTTCTTAGTTTTTAATTATTTAGGAAGGGAGGCCACAATGTATACTTGCACTAAAGCTGAGTTGTTCGTTATTTGGTGTATGGTATAAAAAGTACAGGTCAATTGGATGCTTAGTTGGCAAAGCAATTTAACACTATTATTTGTTCTAAAAAGAATTTATGTCTTGATTCCTTTTTACTCACCTAGCTATTAATCTCAATTTGTTTAATATGATTGACACTGATATGCATATCACCTTTGAGATAGAACCATTGCATAAGGCTTGTTTAAGCAGGATGTGATTACTCAAGCAATAAAGTAGAACATTTTGTTTTACGCCACGAGACCTCCTCAGAGAGGTTCATCATTAATGCAACAAGAGGATAGTGATGTTGCACCACCTCTGTATCTTTTGACTCCACCAATTTGATATGAGCATCATTTTTAGTTGGAGAGATTGGAACATCAAATTTCTAAACTTGAGAAGAATTTGGATGCTCTACTCCAATTCATCGGGGTGATACCTCCATACCCACTGATACTGTAATATATCTCATTTTAGATGCTCACAACTCAAAGTAGTCTTTTACTCTATTCTTTATTTTTTTGTTTATTTTTGTGACATGTGAGCATTTGTGTATATATTTGGGACAATGTATGATTTACTTCTGGAGAAGCAGCTGTATATATTATGATGAACTCCGCAATTTGTTCTTGAACTCATGAATGCTATAATTAATATATTGATTATTGCTCATGCCAGCCACATAATTTTTTGATTTTTGTTTATAAATAATCCTTAAGTTAGGATACATTTTTTGGTTTAAGTTATAATGCATTAAAGATACAAGCATGGTTAGTGTTTTTCATTAAATTGCTTTAAGTATCTCATTGGTTTTGCTGAATGAAAGTGTCTAAGATTTGATGCATTTTTTACACTTATGTGAGCTTTGAGCTAAAGAACATTCATCCCATTTGTGTTTATACATTTCTTTTTGTTGTATGCTATCAAACATAGCTTGTTTACCCTATAACTTGCTTTTTAATGCATGTTGAGACCACATTTTTGATAAGTTTTTGTATAAAGATGATAAGGGCATTTATGAAAACTATTTTTGACCTAAACATGCATACCTTGCTTTATATCCCTAAAAAACTAATTTGAGCCTTACCCTTTTCTTTCTTACACAATAACCTCGTTACAACACTTTTATCATTCTATTATTGACATCCTTATTGATTTTGAGACCCTAAATTGAAGGAATTGTATGAAGATTATTTGCATAGGATTTTGAATATTTTCATGAAAAATAAATTAGTTTGTTCAAGTTACATTGTTTTAATTTTCATTTTTTTAGAATGGGGAGATGTGTGTGTGTGTAAAGAAATCTCCTATTGATGTTTTTGTTATAAAAAAGAAAAATATGAAAATAATAAAAACTAATAAAAAGAAAAAAAAACTTATGGAAGTTTGTATTTAAATCAAGTGGGTTTTGGAAAGAATTAAGTTAAAACTTCTATGGATAAGTTTCTATGATTTCCTTTAATTTACTTGACCTAAAAACTTTTTTTGGTGATACCTTTCCTAAGCCACGTTACAACACTTATCAAGCCCCTTTGATTTATACATTAGATTCATCTTTATTAAGTGATGGAGATATGATTCATAAGCAAGCTTATGGGCATTGATTTGAGAGCTTAATGAACCCTAAACACTTTAAGTGTACAAATTGAAATCCATGAAAGGCTATGTAGTCTTGTTTCATTTGATTTTAATGGAATTGATGAGATGTTATGCTTTCATTTTAAAAATGTGTCTTATAAGTGCCTATTCTGTCCATTATCATTTTATCCTTAAGTTTTAATAAGTATTAGCTCTTGAGATATTTTTGGATAACACGAAAGAAGATGAGAGGTTGTTGTGAGGATGGTTGATGTATTGAATTAATGTACGTATGGGGACAAGCATGAGCTCGAAGTGGGGGAATTTGATAAGATGTTATTTGGTTATTTTAATTGGAATTATCTCTTTTATTTTTGCTGTATTTTAGTAGTTAAATAGGAAAATTAAGGTTTGTTTTGTTTTAGGAGGTGGCAAGTGAAGATTGCATCAAATTGGAATATTATTGGTCAAAATCACGAATTTTGGAAAAAGTTGCTAGATTACTACAGTGGATAAGGCGAGATCATGCCTAATGCCGGATTCACTTCAAGAGTTGTAAATCAATTAGGAAACTTTTTTCCATCCCTATCATATAAGGATTTGGATTTGTTTTATATTGGAATCTCCACAAGATAGAATTAGACTAGGTTTTAAATAGGAAAACAAGATAAAAAACACATAAACTACCTTCTCTAACATTCTCCTTTTCATTTCTTTATAATTTTCTCTCAATCTTTCATCTTTCATCTGTTTTTGTGTTAGAACTAAAGCCATGTATGGCTTAATACAAATATTCTGGTTTAAAAGGATTCAAAACTCTAGTTGTAATCTTGTGAGGTTTTGTTCTAAACTTATATTTATGTTTTAATTCAATTATTTCTTGTTTTGTGTTCTTTTATTTCATGACTAATTAATATTGATTAATTTGAAAAATTAATTTGATGATGATTATTATCTGGCTACCTATGAATTCAGTGATTCGTAATTGTTATGAATGATTAGTACAAGTAGCAAATAGGTTATTTATGAATTTGTCTATTTAAATTATGATAAATAAAAAAAAGTTGAATAGTGGTAGTTATCTTAATTATTAATTTAGGGTCTAGTCTTTTTCACAAAGTTTATTGCTATCATTTAATTGATATGGAATGCTATCATACTCGTTCAATTGATGTTAAGTTTTGGTTTGAATGCTAGGTTTGAACCAATTAATGTAGAAAATTTTGACACTTATTATGCCATCCTAATATGTTTCAGGCTAACTGCTTGAATTGTGAAAATTATTCTTTTTAGACCAATGAGCAATTTTATAATTAAATGGGATCTTTCTCTTGAATCAAAGTTAAAGACTTTTGAATTTATCACTTTTATATTTAGTTGATTAATTTTGATTCCTTGCTAATTTTATTAAATTAATTAATTAATCATAAACCTCACTTTGTTTTGTTAATTAAAATTAAAAAACTAGTTTTTAGTTCTCTTAGGATTTGACCTGGTTCCACAACTACTATAAGAAAAAGGATTATAATTTATTTTGAGGGCTTTGACAACCCGATCAAATAGTGCCAACATATTTATTCTTATAAAAAATAAAAATAAATATTTACATATTAAACCTCTTTTCTTCCTAAGTTGTCTAATTCTTTGTAAGGAAACTTAAGTTCATCAACAATCAAAATCTTAGACTATGCCTTCTATGTTTTCTACTTGCTTCCATATAGCTTATTTCCTATAATATGCACCACACATTAAATTGATAGCCAAAAGATCTTAACTTGAAGAGATGTATAATGAAATTGAGAATTGGGAAGAAAAAAAGGGTCTTAGGCAACAAAGAGAAACAAAAACACAAGTGTTAGCCAGTCAAAGGGGAAAGAGACGTGGGTTATAGGGTATACAAAATAATTAGTGAATTGACCTCATTTTGTTGTTATTTAACAAAACAATATTGTTTTGAACATAAAATTAAAATGATAGTCAAGCTTTAGACCATAAAGTATGAGTATGAGTTTGAGTTTGAGTTTGAGTTTGATTAACTTGGGTTAAGCTTATTAAATTCAAACTAGCTGAGTTAGGTTTGGTTGAGCCTTTTTTACCATCTCTAGTTTCTATTAAACATTCGACGATCATATAATTTCTTCCTAATTTATTTTGAATCTAATTTCTATAATGTCATCTTTCTTAGAATAAAAATTTGCATATGATGTAGATAATGACTTCTATATTACTTAATGAAGTTTTTCATAATTGGTTACCTATTGATATGGAATAATCTTAATAAGTTCTTTTTTAGATATTTGTCAAGGGACATGCATGAAAAAATTTGGCACTTAAGATGTTATACTTCAATAAATAAGGCGTCATTTGAAGATGAGAGAGTTAGATCTAAAGCATCTTGTATTTTATATTCAATTTAATTACATAAGTTAGTTATAAAAATTTAGTCTTGCATTAGAGTACCAATGAGTTGGTTTTGTGTTTGTAATATCCTTAGGAGATTAGGATTATGAATAGGGACATTAAATTTTGAGAATTGTATAGTGAATAATATGTCAACATTTAAGATGACTTAAATAATACCTGTATAAGCATGTTGACATTAATCTAGTCAAAAGTCAAGCAAAGCTATTTGAATAGTCATAAGTAAATCTTTTCGAGCGTGCAATATAAGGCCTAAATGAATAACTCTGAATTAAAGCTTAGAGTAACTATATTTATTTATTTTTAAAGAAAATTTTCAAGACTATTTATAACAAAATGTTCCTTCGAAGTGACTTGAATATGATGAGTGCAGAACATTGAGACAAAAACATATTATTTTTGAAATAAGGATAATTTAATGAGTTGGATTATAGATTTTAGAATAAAAAGGATGATGATCTGATGAATATCAAATAAGAAATTAATAATGAAAGAATAGTATTTGAAATTTGTTTAATATTACAGATGTATCTAATCTCATAAAAAGAATTGATCTTGGAGGAAACAGAAGTTTTATAATTACTTTCAAACACAATAGGTAAAGAAAATTAATCTTTTAAAACAAAAGAAAATGACATAGAAATATTCATAAAAAAGAATCTCTAAAATCTTTTATGAATATTCCTTGATTGAAAATTATGTCTCTTGTAAGTTTATGTAAAATGATTGGCCAAAAGCTCGATAGGGAAGGAAAGGGCTCAACAAAGTCGTGCTTCGTGAAGATGACACATTTTTATTTAAGTTCAATGATGAGTATGCTCTTGCAGAGATAGTAGAACAGCGATCTGGCATATTGGTGACTAGCCCCTTTTTCTTCGATAATGACAACCTGGAATGGAGCTTATGGGGGAGGGATTGAGGTAGAACCAATGCGGGTGCATTTCCACAATCTTCCAATGGAATTATAGACAATCTAAGGGTTAATTTTCTTGGCGAGCTCCTTGGGGGAACTTGTCTAATACATAAACTACCACAATGGAGCGCATTTGCTATGCCAAGCTGTGTATTGAAATTAAGAGGAACTATCACCTTCCTGACAGTTTATCTATTTTAAAACTAGGTGAGACTGGTGAATTAGAAAAGGCAGAGGTTCATATTACCTACCCATGAAATCCTAATGAATCTACAAAAAATAGCTTCTTACTAGAAAAAAAATTAAAAAGGGTTGGCATGAAGAACTTATGACAGTTGAGATTAGTAAGCCCTCTATTAGTCAGGAGAATACAAGAGAAGCTCGGCAAGTAGTGGACATTGATACCGCTAGTTTATCAACTTCAAATTACGTAAGGAAACTGAGTGAAGTTATCCACTTAGAAACTAAACATAGTAAAGTCCAAGATGAGCCTACCTTAAATAAGAATGTGCTAAACTCTTCACCAGTTGAACTAGAGAGTAGCAAAATTGAAGGAGCTCCAGAATGCAATGTTGAGGTAAGGGCAAATCCTGAAATTTCTCTTAATGATAACTTTATTATAGGGAACTCTAAGATAATCTTAGGAAGTACCACAAAGGACAACAACAATCATTTAGTCAGTTACTCCACTTTAGAATCTGAGGATTTTAAAGTGCAATCCAATACTTCCAGAAGACGATTAGATAGGAAGAAAAGGAAAAAAAAAATCAACAAACACGAAAAGGGAGTCCCTCTTAAATGGTAGCACTAATCTGGAACACTAGAGGGCCTAATGACCCTCTCAAAAGTCCCAAGTGAAATAGATGGTGAAGGATAAGAAACCTACTCTCAAAGGTCTTCTTGAAACCAAAATAAAAGACATTTTTAATCTTCTTGGCTTAAAATTTCAGGTGCTCATTGGGAGATCATCTCCAATTATAGCTCCAATTATAGATAATTTGTTTATATAATGCTGATCTAGTTGGTCTGACAATAGTTTAAGAAACTGATCAACTTTTACATTTTCAATGTCAGTTAAGAGGTATTCCTACTATCTTTGATTTATCTATTGTTTATGCTTCAAATTTTGAATTCTAAAGAGAAAAGCCTTCTTGAGTTACAACATGCTCAAGCTTGAATCCACAATCCTTGACTTGTAATGGGGGGCTTTAATTTCTCTTTAAACTCAGTTAAACTTGAAGAAGGAAGGATATTTCATCTTGGCCTAACCAAAGAACTCTCAAATTTCCTTAACAAGATGGATTTGGTGGACTTGAAAACTATTGGGTGATTGGTCACTTGGACCAACAATCTACATGATTGTCTACTCATCAGGAAAAAAATTGATAAGAAATTTATAAATTCAGTATGGCTTAAATAATTCCCCAATACCTTTTTTCAATTTAGGTAGAATTTGTTATCTGATCATTCCTACATGTTGACACAAAGATTGACAGAAACTAGAGTATTGCGTCCTCCTATTAGATTCTTCAATGATATCATTAATATAGAAGACTTCCTTGGAGTAATCAGAAGGTGTTAGAACTCTGTAGTTGATGTTTACAAGTTATATTAGCTCATGGTCAAACTACAATTGGTGAAGGAGGATATAAAGACTCTCATGCACAACAAAAACATCAATCTTACAATTCTTAAAGAGCAGCTTACCCTAGCATAAAAAGCTTGTTATAACTCTCTTCACAACATTGATTTTAGATTAATGGAAATGAGAAGACTTCAAGAATACCAAGAAGCCCTAAGATTTCATAATTCAATCCTCTAACAGAAGGCCCTAGATCAATTCGCTCAAAATAGGTGACACCAGTACAAAATTCTTCCACTCCTCATTACTAGCCAAAAGAAATGTTAACACAATCTCAATTCTTCATGATAATTCTAGTAGAGAAAATTCAAATTTGAAGAGTTTAAAAGAAATTACTAGAAACTGTTTCATTTTCTTGATAGGGACTGTAGAATCTTCTATTCCAAGCTCTAATGTGCAAAGATTGTTTGAATGTCTAATTGATTATGAAATCATTAGGATGTAAGCTCAAGAGAGAGTCGGAAGACAAGTCAACTATCGAATGACCCATTGGCCATGTCGAAAGGACCGATTACTCGTGCTAATGTTAAGAGGCTTAAAGAAGCTTTTGGTGGGCTTATATGTACTATGATTGAAGAAGAAAAGGCCTTTGGAGATCAAGTTACAATCAGTAACATCAAGGTAATAACACTGTTCTCAGTATCAATAACATCAAGGTAATAACACTGTTCACGTGTTCTAATTTGGGACAAAATTATGACATTAATTCAGGCCGAATGAGCCCAATTGAACAAAAAGTATGTCTTATCTTTCCAACGGAATAAGATTCGCCTTAATCGGAGGTCCATAGCCTAAGATGCTACATTTACTAAAGGATATTCTGCCAGAAAATTGTTATGACTTCCTTAGTAACTTTTCATTTTTTTCTAGTAGGCTTTTCATTTTTAGGCCCTCTTTTTGAGACTTAAAAGGGTTGTTTTCAGTACTTCCTATTTAGATTACATTCAGAATAATTTTAGGCCACTTTGTGAGGGATTCAGTCCTGAAATTCTCTATAAACCAATTTTATGAACTTATCAAGTGATTAGTCCGATTGCTTGTGGCATTCTTTTGATGTCTTTATGTGTTTTAGGTTTCTGATTGCATTGTTAATCTTGGGTCAAGGGGTCAAAGGATGTTCTGACAATTTTAATTTCTTAGGTTACGATTTTGATTCGATTTGTAACAACCCGATACCCATGTTAAGGCTAGAATAGTAAGTTATGAGAAAATATTGTGAAATTAGGAAAATACACGTCATGCATAAATTAATTGTGACATACATATTT
>JANIJH010000006.1:56918987-56929054 GCA_024520975.1 Erythroxylum areolatum | reverse complement strand
CAATTTAAAACTTAGTGATTTCCACTCCCATCAAAGTCAATTTCGAACTTTTATAGCCAAAGCTCATTTTTAAGAGGATTCTATCACTCTTTGATCATTTGTCTTAATCTTTTTGGTTTCTATTCCCAAAAATCTAAAAAATACATTTTACATATTTTTCTTACAATTTAATTTAGTACAGTTAATGTTTTCAAAGATCAAAACCCCCTTATTACCAAATTAGCTTGCATTTTGTGACATATAGGTTAACTTAGGTCCACTCATTTTAGGTTTTGATTAAGTGAAACGACGGTTGCATCCTATATTGAAATCCTTAGATTACTTTTGATTTAACCTCCAAGGGTATGAACAAAGGTCTGAATCAAGCACTTGTTGGTTTTTGATTTATCAAAAAACATTTGACATATGAATTTATGTAATAACAAGTGCTTAAGGGTTCTTATCATGATGTTGTGGGAATTTTTAGCATTGAATTGCTCTAACCTAGTGAGCTTATTCCAATAGTAAGAAGCACGAAAATCATCGTGCTGATCGATAATGGAAGATTCAGGGAACCCACAAATATCACACATGATTTCAATGTTTAGTTCATAAGCTCGTCCCCGACAACTTAAACCACATTTCCTTAAGGTTACTAGGTTTGTAATAAAGGGAAGTGAAGAATTTGAGTGTGAGATCTTGGTAGATAGGACATTGGAAGTGTATAAACTTTGCCCACTGAATTCTTTTTGCTAGATTCTTTACACTATCCCACAATTCTAACCTATTACACGTATCAAAATCTCGGGGCTACTATTTTTTTAACATTAAGGGCGTGAAAACAATTACCTTCCTCCTCTGTGTAGATTGGGAAGGGTGCTCCAAAGTTTGCTACCCTATTCCTTTGCCCTCAACTTGAGACTTGATTTCTTCTCGATGATTGGTTGCACTTCACTGACTACTTGATGCACGACATATTGGATTGCAAGTAGGTGGAAGTTGGAATAAAGTGAGAATTGGGAAGTTGGTTAGGAAGAAGCGAGAGTGCTTGGAGGTTCTAATCTTAGAGAGATAAAGTTAGAATGAATGTGAGTGAAAAAGTGAATTATGACATAAATATATAGGTGAAGGAGGGATAAAACGGCAAAAAATTAGCCCATGTGGACCATTTGACAGGCCACGATCATGTCTTGTAATATTTTCACCAATTTCTAATTTCTTTTTCTTTTGTCCATCTACATATTCTCGAGATCACTTCCTATTTTTGATAGTTCTTTCACATCTCTTTTTTTCACTTCCTTAATCATTTAACTCATGTCAAAGTCCTATGCCTCCCGACTTTATTTGGAAACAAAAATAACATAACTACGTAATCCAAATTATCTAAACATCAAAGGAAATAACATGAAATTAACAATCCGTGGGTTACCTCCCATGCAACACTTCTTTTAAGGTTGTTAGCTCGATTCTTTCATTCAAAACTTTGTTGGATCAATTATGAGCAGGTTACTTTTGCCCTTTTCGTTCAACATCAGTTTTATAGCTTGTAAGTAAGCTACAAATTGCAAAATGATCAGAAGGATAATATTGATAAAGTTGAGAAAACTAATTTTAGTAAAGTCCTTCTCACTAACAAACTGTCAATAAAGTAGGGAATATCAAAACTCCCTGAATCTTACATTGAATCCAACAATTTGTCCTGTAAGAAAGTGAGTTGCTCTCTTTCTTCTTTAATCACCTTCCTCTCCTCTGCTTCTTTTGCTTTATGAATTGCGACTTTCATAGCTTCTTCAAACTCGATGTCTATTGTCATCTATTCTTCATCCTTTTATTCTTTAGAAGATTTGAACACATCAATTATCCTAAATGAGCTACTATACTTCGGATTCTTTAATACATCATTCATGTTGAATCTCACTTGGTCATCATTAATCTGAAGGATAAGGTTCTTTTTATGGAAATCTACCTAAGATTTTTTGATGTTCACACATGGTATATCAAGAATTGATGAATAATAAGGAGGGTTGTCATTCTTTTCTTCATCCTCTTTCTTCGTCTCTTGGTCTTTAATAAGGTGAGGTTTAGTTTGGTTTTCCACTGATCCTTCTGCCTCTCCCCCATTCTTAGGTGCGATAGCCTCATATTGCTCTCTTTGATGAATTTCCAAATTACTTAGAGAGTCTTCCACACTTCTCTTATAAAATTTACGAGAAAGCTATCTCAATCGAATCTCTAGGTTATGAATAGAAGAGACATAATTTTCTGTTACTTGCCCAATTCGCTCTTCTAATCTCTTCTATCCCTCTTCCATGTTTGAGAGCTTATCCAGGATGTTTTCCAATTTAGAATCCCCTGAACCGGACTCATCTGATAGGTCTTGATGTCCTAAGTGAGTCCTTATATTATTGAACTAATAGAAATTTGGGTGTTTCTGCCATCTCGAAGTGTATAGGTTCATATAAGATTATGATTTCCCCAATTAAATTAGGGCTCATTGAAATCCACAAGAGTCCTTTTGCTGCCTATAATATACATCCTCCATGATCGTTCTTTTTATCTCTTGTTAGCAATTAACTCTTGAGATTCCCTATTATTATCTAGTGATATCCAAGTTGATGTGTTGTCTACTTTATGCCTAGTTTTTTATTAAAAAGAAGGTGAAAAACCTTAGACTATAAGAATTAAACTAATTGCCTCCCCGACAATAGTGGCAAAAACTTGATCAGGTGTCTATTATATGCAAGTTTTAACTAATAACCTTCGATAATCCGCAAGCATACAGTTGGTTACCATAGTACCAAAGGAGTCGATCCCACGAGAAGGGAGTTAATCTAATCCTAAAATATAAAGCTAGAAACAATAACAAAAATTTAAATTACACGAAACTAAAGATGAGAACTTAATTCATTCAAACAATTTAAGAATCAAACACGAATATACTAATTATTAAGTAGTTGCAACACACCCAAGAATCAACTGAAAGAAATTACCAATTGAGAGAAAGGAAATTTTACCTATCCTTAATTACAACCTAACTGATTATGAATTATCATATTATTGGTTCTAGACTATCCTAGGCTTGATTACTTTCTCTAGAGTTATAATCATTAACCTTAAATCATAAACCATATTTAGATTATGGAAGATGCAATTTTTCAATTCACAACCTATCTAAAACCTTAATTAGTTCTGAAATTCTCTAAAAAACTATCAGAAACTTATGCAAGATCTCTCTTCGCACAATTTCTCAATCTGATTCAATTCTTATTCTATTAAATCACCTAACTCTCATTAGTCCAATTTAGTCATTTTTCATTCGATTCACCCTCTCAGTTTATTACCAAATTATGCAATTACAAAATTAAATGATAACAAATCCAATAAACATATAAACAATCATATTTCATTAATTTAAGAATAAAATTTCGAAGGTGAGTTTAGAACATCCTCAACATTCTAGATCCTATCATCAACTATTCAATCTAATTCTATACAATGATAAAACTAAAATTAAATTGAAAATACAATCTAGATGGATGATGAGAGGCAGCGACATTGAGAAACTCCTGATTTAGGAAGTATGTCGAGTCAGCTTCTTCTCCTCTTCTCTCTTCCTTCTTCTCTTCATCTATCTCTAGATGAATTCTTTCTAAGGTTTCTCAAGGTGGCAGATGCAAAAGCTTTCTCTTCCTCTTTTTCTTATTCTTTAAATATCCTTTTATGTTCTGAGCAGCCCTAGGATTTTTTGTGGGCTTCGAAAGGCCCAAAAAATTTCTCAAAACTTGATGTTTTTGAATGTCTGTGTGTCTATCTGACATAGGTCACGATTGTGGCCCTGTATACCATGATCGTCGGCCATTTCTTAGACTTCTGTCACGATCGTGGCATGCAGGCCACGATCATGGGCTATTCCTTACACTTCTATCACGATTGTGGCACTCAGGCCATGATCGTAAGCCAACTCTGGTGCTTCTGTCATGATCATGGGTCCTTGTTTTGACCTTAATATTTCCAAAAATTTTCCGTTCTTCGATGTTGACCCTGAAACACTAGCAAAAACGTTAAAGTACCTTAAAAACATAATATTTTAGCTCAAAGACTTATACTAACCCATAAAACACTTAAAACATAACTAATTAACAAACTAACACAATTCTAACCTAAACACATACTAAACAATTGAATTAATAACTAAACTCATATCAAAATATACCATAAAATACGATGCAATTTACACTTATCACTTGTAAATGGCAACCCTACTAAACCATTCAAAATTACAAAAGGGCTTAGACAAGGTGATCCCTTGTCTTCTTATTTGTTTACACTAGTTATAGAGGCTGTTACATAATATAATCTCATGCAACTGAGGATTCTAATTTCATTATCAATGAAGTCACCTAAATCTCAATCATATGATGTATGCTGATGATTTATTACTTTTGTGTGGTGCTGAAGCTCATTCAATTAGCATAATGATGCATGTTCTGAAGGTATTTGCTGAATGGTTAGGGTTACACTTTAATTATGAAAAAAGTTGTAATATTCTGCCTCCTAAAATTGTTAAGAGATTAAACTGTTAGATTGAGTCATATAAGTTATTTCATTGAAGAATTTATGAGGTACATTTCATTCACATGCATAATATTCATATACACTTACGAATCATGATTTAGAAAACATTACAAGAAAGTATATGCACTCAATTGACATATTTCGGGGCATGGAACGAAAATGAATGTGATATAAATGTGCATTCCTAATGTTTTTCATTTTGATTTACCAATAACATGAATTGATGGATTATAATTAGTGAATTGGGAATTTATTGTTACAATTGAGTAATTGATAAGGTGATATATGCATCCAGTCTAAGAAAAATGTTAAAGAGCAAGAGAAATTGATACATGGGAATTTATGTTGATTAGGCCTATGAAATGGCGACATGTGGCATTGGGAATAAGTGACAAATAGCTCAGTTAAATGAATGACAAGTGGCTTAAGTATAATTACAACAAGTGGCCCTTTAAGTTTGTGACAAATGGAACTTTAGACTTATGACATGTGGAGCAATAGAATGATGACATATGTAGCTTTATAAATGGTGACATATATAGCCTTATAATTGGTGACATGTGTAGCCTTACATTTGGTGACATACATAGCCTTATTGTTGGCCCCCAAATTTTTTTCATGTTAAGTTAAGAATGATTTAAATAAATTATGAGGTCTTCATAGATTAATTTTTGGAGTTAATTATTATGTCAATTTTAGTAGGAATTTATTACATTGGTTAGTTGAATTAAGTAGTAAGAGTGTATAAAGGGCAATTTTGGCATGTCACTTAAGTATAAAAGCCACAAAATATAAAGGAAGGGCAAAGTGGACATCTTACACTCATTAAGGGTATAAATAGATGAAGAAAAGTACTCTTGCTTTTAAGAAGAAGGAGAAAATGTGAATGAGGGAGAGAAGAAGAGAAAATCGTGGAGAAGAGAGAAAGGAGTTAGGGTTTTATCTTTTCTTAGTTTTCAAGAGTGATTTTAAGGTTGTTTAAGAAGAGAAAAAGAAAGAGGAAGAGAAGAGCTTCTATTTGAGCCAAACATCATTTTATTTAGTGAAGATTCAAAGTAAGTTCGTTTTAATCCTTTAGATTTTTTGGAAGGGTTTTAGTTCAAGAAACTTAGGAAATGCATGGGTTTAAGTATT
This sequence comes from Erythroxylum areolatum, assembly GCA_024520975.1. NCBI lineage: Eukaryota > Viridiplantae > Streptophyta > Magnoliopsida > Malpighiales > Erythroxylaceae > Erythroxylum > Erythroxylum areolatum. Next base: position 56,923,366 of record JANIJH010000006.1, on the reverse strand, counting down.
CTAGAATCAATTTTAGTGATTATGCTTTGTGGGATTCTCAATTTGTATTCCTATTGAATTGGGAATTTTGCCAATGTTAAAGGGAATTAAGAAAGACAAGAGGAGTAAGAGGAGAGGCACCTTTAAGCAAGTTTTTAAGCAAGGAATTCAAGGTGGGTTACATGTTTATAGTTGAGTTAATGAGCCACAAATGTTTTTCAAATCAATAGAGTTAAATGATTTTAAATTCCTTCATAAATGTTGCACTTATTACTCCTTGAATGATTTATGAAATTGCTCCATGTTTGATATATAAATCTTATTGATGATTTATAAAATGAAGATGGAAATGGTATTCGAAATCTATCATGCTTATGGAAATTATGTTTCTGAAATGTGCCTTTTAGGCAATATGTTTTCAAGTCATGAAATTCATATTTGTGTGGGTTAGTGGTGGTCCATTCTGTTATGTCACGTGCATGTTGACCATGTTAAAGGCGTCTCTCGCCTGCCCGCTACTAGCATAGAGCTCTTTCACGGACTCTCTCGTGTTTATGAACTACGCAAAACCATTATATGGGGTTGTGATAGTCGATTATGTTATTATTGGAGATTCGCAAGAACTCCCTCATGGATCTACCCAAACCATTCTGATTGCTTATGTGTTTATGATTTGTTGACAAGTTTGATGAATACATGACTCATGATGTTTATGAATTGTTTGACAAGTTAAGAAATTTGAGAAACATATGTTTTATGGATTCAATGCAAATTTACTATGGCAATGAATATTTTTAATGGTTTTGCTTGTTTCTCCGTTATAATCTTGTTACCCACGAGCTTTTAAGCTCACTACCATTCCTCTCCATCTCCAGGTGATGAGCAAGAGATTGAGTGATCGAGAGTCAAGGCATCTCTCCAAATCTAAATATTTTTGTATTTGAAGTTAGTTTATGGACAACACAAGGCTTTAGTCGTATTTCAAGTATTACTCGTTCATGTATATTTTATATTTTTGGGCTATGACACCAATAATGTATTGTAGCTTGAAATGCCTATTAAAGCTTTGTAAAACTCTTTCCTTTTGATGTTAATGAAATATATTTTTGTTTTGCTCAAGACTTTCCAAGTTTTCACATTGCATTCTCAAGCATTTCATAGAGGTCAAATTTGTGTTCTGACTTTAGTGCAAAACTATATTAATCTAGACTGATTTAGACAAAGTTTCTTTTTGCAAGTTGTAGTTTACCCTATTAGATTTTCAGCGATATAGAGTATGAAATTTTTATACATAGGAGTTGGGAGATATGTTATTTATAAGTTAGTGATGCTGTACAGGATGTATACGGGACAACTACAATAATTTAAGATTTTGAACATGAATTATTGTTACATATAAGTGAGATGTTATAGAAAAGAAAGATAGGAATTTGTGAATGATGAGAATTAGTTGTAAATGATGAATCAAATAAGTAGAGATTAGAGTGTTTAATGAAATAAAATTGGTAGTTGAATTGTTATAAAACGATGTCGTATTAGAGGAAGTGAATTTGGGACAAGTTAGAGTGAAAGTATTAAGATAGATGTAGAAACCTTTGGGAAGGCTCTTGAGTGAGTTTTGTCTCACCTATATCTGTTGGACGGACTTTAGGTCCATTAAACAGACCTTCTCGGGTTTGGAAAGACCCCTAGCCTCGTCTATGCCCATTAAATAGACCTACTCAGGTTTTGGAAGACCGCTAGCCCCGTTTATGTCCATTTTGAAGCTTTCACAGCACACTTTTGAAAATTCACAATTTTGACCCTGTAAATGAAAAAATCTCTCTTTGGGGTCTTCACGAAAGTTGTAGATCTAGAATATATTTTCAAAGTTATCCTAGAATAACCTTAATCCAACATCTCTAGTGAAATTTATATCTATTTCCCCAAAATAGGCACAATTATAAATTAATGACTTACAAATACTTTTCTATAATACATTTAGGCTTGAGTAGAACTTGAAATGTTCTTAGTAGAGAAAAAAAAGGGTGATATGTTAGGGTGATGATTGAGGACATAATCATAAGAATGGATTGTCGTATATCAATTGATCAAATTGGGAATTTTTGGGATGGTATGAGAATGAAGATGAACCGATGATGGCTAATGAGATTCCATTGAAATAACCCTAAAGGGTAACATATTCACATTTTATGGTTCTAGAGTTAGACTTCAGAAATAGGGTCCAACATCCCATGGTATTAGAGCGACTATGTTTAGGAGTATACTTGGCATGAATGGGTAGTTTTAAAATACGAAATGAACATGCATTATTTTAAATGAGCAACATGCATTGTTTTTGTAATGTTTCACATGATTTGAAATTTTTTTACATAAGGCGTGGTTTAGGAAGGTTTTACATATGCATATACCAGTTTGAACCTGACATGAAATGTCAACTAAAGATTTTTTTAAAAAATGTTTTAAAATTGAAGGACAGATTATGCCACCTCGAAAGAGAACTCGAGGAGCTAAGACTCGATCTCGCTCTCACTAAGGAAGTACGAATGAATCTTATGTCCTAAAGGACGCGGGGACACACTCTACTCATGATTTTGAGGAACCTAGTGTGCAACATGAAGTGTCACCACCTCCCCCTCCTATGCCCCAAGTAAACCCCATAGATTGACGTTTCTTTCAAGCCTTTGCTCAGGCTTTCACCCATGTTATGGGCCAAGTTCCAGTGCAAGCTCCATGGCATTTGCTCTACAAGTATGGGATTGTAGATTTTAATGAGACTATGAATCCTGAAGAGGCTAAAGCATGGTTAAGAAGGACAGAGAGAGTCCTGTATCAGATGAAGTGCACCGATGAAGAGAAATTAGATTATATAGTTAGCTTGCTATAAGGGGATGCACTACATTAGCGGGAATCAGTGCCCCATAGTTGGGTCATACTACCAGTATTATCATGGAGGAACTTTTTGGAACTTTTTAGGAAGAAATACTTCTCGAAAGTCTATGTCTAAGAGAAGGCTAGAGAATTCCTAAATCTTACACAGAGGGACATGAGTGTGAGTGAATATGATCCGAAGTTCACCCAGCTTTCACGTTATGCAGCCAAATTGTTGTAAATGAAGAGGATAAGTGCCATAAGTTTGAGAGAGGACTTCATTTAGGGATCAAGGAGAAGGTGTTGATCCACAACTTTTGTGACTACTAGCTATTAGTAGATGTTGCACTCCAAACTGAGAAACTGGAGAACAAAAAGTATGAAGTAAATAGGAAGAGGAAGAATTGAGAACAATCTTCCAAGAAGGGGATGAGTGCCCCGATGCTTGAGAGGAGTATGAGGAATTTCTACACATAGAGTGAAATGGGAAGTAATGGCTTTGCTAAAAACAAGCATGCAAAGGCAACTTCAGTATAAGCCTCAACTATAGGAGGCAATAGAAGGATGGAGAGGAGTAGGTACACGAACCCCCAATGTGAACATTGTAGGAAGTTTCATAAAGGAGAGTGCTTCAAGTTACTTGGAGTATGTTTTCGATACAGAGAGAAGGGACACATGGTCAGGAAATGTCCCCAAGAACCAAGGCAAGCCAGGTCGTAGTTGCAAGCCCCAAAAGAGAGTTAAAACAGTAGGAACCAGGTTAGCCACTGAGGTGGGAAGTTCTGGAGCAGCAAGGAAGGTTATTCCTCTAGGAAGGCCAAGGGGTCATACACAAGCAAAGGTGTTTGCCATAACCAGAGATGAAACTACAGCTGTACCTAAAGTTGTTATGGGTATGACTTAGTTATTTAATTCAGAAGTATATTTACTGACTGATTCCGACCCCATGCATTCTATTGTTTCTACAAGCATGACATTACATGGTGGTAATTTGGTGCCATTGGATAGTCTATTGATTGTTATTACTCCTTCAGGGAGGAAAGTGATAATAAGTCAAGCATATAGAGATTGTGAACTCTTTATTGATGGTGCTAGACTGGCTGTGGACTTACTGCCTTTAGATTTAAAAGGCCCAAATGTTATACTTGGAATGGATACCATGGAGAAATATCATGCAAAGTTAGATTGTAGCCTCAAAGAGGTAGAATTTGATCTTGGTAAGGGTGAGAAGGTGACTTTTAAAGGAGACAGAAGAACACCATCACTAAGAATTATTTCAGCTTTGCTAGCTGATAGGATGATAAGAAAAAGGTTGTGAAGCCTTTTTAGCACACATTGTGGACACCGATGTGAGTGAAGGAAAGTAAGAAGATTTCCAATCATGAGGGAATTTCTAAACGTGTTTTCAGAAGATTTACCTGGTTTGCCACCAACGAGGAAAATTGAGTTTGTCATACTACTGTATAGAATGGCTCCAACTAAGTTGAAGGAGCTTAAGAAATAGTTGGAAGAACTATTAGAGAAGGGGT
>JANIJH010000006.1:56902164-56915120 GCA_024520975.1 Erythroxylum areolatum | reverse complement strand
TGGTAGTCTTCTCCATTGAATGCAGGAGGTCTAGTGACGGAGGCACCTTCAGCTATATATATGTGTGACTCTGCCATGGATTTTTATCCACACTTTGTTACGCTGTTTCTTAGATACCAAGCTCTGATAGCAATTGAATTGAATCACACGTTAGTATAGACTTATTATTCGATATACAAAACGCACAAAAAGGGGGGGTTGAATTGTGTATCCATTTTTTAATACAATCCCCTTTTAAACAAACTTCTTTTGTTAAAAAAAACTTGCTTTCTCAAACAATTGAAAAATAGTATTATGAAGTATTTCAATATGCTTCTAAGTATTTGTATCAACAATAGAAATTAAAAGTTGAGAGTTGAGAGTGAGAATCGACACAACAGCTTTATACTAGTTCACCCTAAACCGTGGGCTACGTCCAGTCCTCAGAATCTTTTCTGAGATTTCACTATACTTCTTAAAGATACAAGTATTCTTTTCACCGAGCCTCTTCAGGTCTCTTACAAATTCTTTTCAAACTTAGCCTCTTCAGGCTATCAGCTTTTCTTCCTTCTACTGAAAGATGTTTCGAACTTTGTTACAGACAATAGTAACTCTAAGTTTAGCACAATGAATAACATTTCTAGCTTTTGAATCTCTATCCTTTCTTAAAAATCACTAACTTTTTCAGTCTTCGACTCCGACTTGTATTTATAGCCTTCGTCTTCAACTGCTTCTTGATAATTGCTTGTTTCTTCTTGTTTCTTAATCTTTAAAGAAACAGTTATTCAGTTGAGTTCTGTAACTTACTCAAACTGATTGATCATCTGACATGGTATTGGGTCTTCGTCTTTGATTCTTTCGTCTCATTTTCTTTCATCTCATTTTCGACTTCGCTTCGTCTGATTTCTATCCTCTCATTTTCTTCCGTCTTATTTTTGGCTTTGTTTTCTATCGTCTCATTTTCTTCCGTCCCATTTTTGGCTTCGTTTTGTCTCATTTTCGGCTTCGCTTGGTCTTATTTCTATCTTCTTATTTTACTTTCTGCTTCCGTCTCATTTCTATCGTCTCATTTTGTATCTGCATTATTATTTGGTCTTCATCAAAATTAATCGTAAAGTCATTTTGACTTAACAATTAATACTAATGGAAGTCTAGTTTTGGGAAGCATATTTGGATTTTTGTAGACAGAGTTATGATTAAAAGAAGACAACTTGTTCATAAAGGAACATTAGGAAGAAAGGAACATTAGGAGGAAAAGGATGTAAACTTTGCACATAAGGTTAGGTTAGCTTGATGGTTGAGGAGACATTGACCTGAATTAGTAAATGAATTATTGACCTATTAACATATGTTAGAATAACATTTATGATGATTGATTAAGGATGAATTTGGTTGTAATGGTGTATGAATATGAGATACATATTTGAGTAGTAAATACATTGTATATTTGTATGTATAAAGGCTCAGGAGCTGTGAATAAAGGAGCTCGTACCGAGGATTAATGAAGTCAAGGAAATGTACACCTTCTTTTGAGATGATTTGAGAAAACCATATATCTCAAATGGGATTAGGATATCTCAAGACATACATGATGACTTGTATATCAATTTCAAACCTAGGTAATGATAGTAGAATTGAATCTTAAATAGATGTTAGTATACTTGTGTATTAATAAACAACATTGTTTTGAATAACTGTTTGCACTTAGAGTACAACTGATGTTTTTATTACATATTTTGAGAAATAATATTATTTTCAACAAACCTGCACTTGAAGTGCAAAGGACAATATTTTATTTTCTGAAACTATATATTTTTAACAACTTTGCACTTAGAGTGGAAAAGATGACTTCTACTGCATGAAATAATGTTTTGGAACTTTCATATGCATAATCGAGTCATGTATGTTGTGTGTATGCTTTCTCTTTTGGCTTTCAGTCATAGCAAGGTTCCATTTTATCTGTTAGACCAATAAATAAAGGCATGGTGCCTTACTTGATTTTAGTACTTAATGTTTTTCTATGATTTTTATGACTGACGAGGTAACGATTGGCCAATCGTGTGCTAGGCACAACAAATTAAGTGACCCCCGTACCCTTGATGCCGATATATAAAATTTAATTCCCCATATCGACACCTTTCTATGAGACTTGCGGGTGATTCCATACCTAAGATCTAGACATCGACGAGGTCATCACTTAGGGTCATGATACTTTTGTCAACTGTAGTCCGAATTACCATGGATGAAAGTCGAGTCAACATTGAGAATCAGTAGGTGTGCATACTAGTTTGGTTGACTAGTGGCGATAAACATAATTGTTTTGGCTTATTATGAGATTTGTTTATGACGAGATTTGATTTATACATACGATATTTTTATGCTTTTATGTATTAAAACTGGAACCTATGTTTATCGGATGAATGATTAATAGGTTAGGCCTATGTGATTCCTAACCATTATACGTTGTCATAGGCTAGGTCAATGTGTTTGTATGTCATATATATTCACTTCATAGGTTATCTACACAGTCTTAGTGTGTATCGAGTTCTATTTGCAATATATGTTTTTCCTGCTCACTAAGTACATAGTATACTCACCCCCACCACTTTCCAACCTTGTAGATTAATTTAGTGAGCTTGAAGCTTTGAGTAGATCGTGTGATTTTTAAAAATTTTCAAGGCATTACTACATGTAGGTAGTCTCTATTTTGTACTTTTGCTCTATAGTGGCTCATGAGCTATTTTTATTAAGTTGGTTACGTTGATATGCTTTATGATTTTGTAAATTAACTCTTGACTGTTTTGTAGTTTGTAAGTGACCTTATGTATAAAGCTTTTGTACTATTGTTGAGATTGCTTTTGAGTGAACTTAAAAGTCCAGAAGTTGTGATGGAGTTTTAATGTGAATATAGAAGTGTGTTTAAAACTGATTTATAGGTATTTTAATTGAGTTTTGGGATTTCCAAAATACAGTTGTTATGTTGTCCAAATGTTTTCAAAGGATATTTAGTTAGCTTTACCTAGTCGGTTTAAGGGTACCATGAGTATCCTTAACCTGGGTATGCGGCGGTTGTCATGTGCTCAATATAGTTTCGGGTCATGATAAGAATTGTCTTTTACTATTAGCTGATGTGAGAAATTTAGCAAAGATTAGAAGAAAGAATTACTAAACTTCAATTACACTCAACTCCTTTCTGCTATCTGGGAGTACCTATTATTGCCTCAAAGTGTAAGTTCAATGATTGTTTCCCTATCATTAAAAGGATCAAATCTAGAGCTAATGCATGGCAAAACAAATTTAACTCATATTTTGCTAGACTTACTCTTCCTATCTCTATTCTTAGCAACTTGTACTTACATTGTCCAACCCACATTGCTTTGCCAAAGCAAATTATAAAGGAGATTGATAGAACACTCAAGGCATTCTTATAGATAGGCAAAACAGATCACTCCAAGAATACCAAGATAAAGTGGAGTGAAGTGACAATCCCGAAGAAACATGGAGAACTTGGTATTATTTCGATCACAATTCTCATATGTAAAATATTTTGGTGACTCTATAGTGATCATCAAGTACTATGGATCAAATGGATGCACAAGTACTACATTAAAAATGTAAACTTCTGGCGAGTAGAATATACACAGGATGGCTCATGGATCCCTAAGCAAATGATGAAGATGAGGGCTACTATCTACCCTTATATTAAACATCAAATTGGGCATGGAGAAGTTACGTGGCTCTAGTATGATAACTAGCTTGAGGTTAGCTCTCTTATTCACAACTCTGACCTTCTTCACTTAAGGAATTGATTGTCACTTTATCTTAAAGTTTCTTCACTAATTTGCAATAGACTGGGTGGATAATTTCAAAAAAATTAACTCTTTAGTTACACACTTACCTCAACTGAATGATGTAAGGACTGCAAATACTACTAATTGGACTCTCAATCCGAATGGTGCATATACTAACAAGTCCTGTCATCAATAGTTCTCTTTCAGCTCTATTGAAGTCCCATGGTATAATCTTTTATGGAGTCATACATTGATTCTTAAAGCCTCATTAATCACCTGGCTTACCATTAATAATAGAATTAGAACCAAAAGACAATGGCACATAAATGAAGATGATACTTGTATTATATGTGAAATGGTAGTAGAAGATAGAGATCGCCTTTTCTTTCTTTGTAAATACTCCAAGGTAATCTGGAGCAGGATTTTGCATATACTACCAAATCCAAGTAGCGGATATGAGTGGGAACTAGCTCTAGAATGGTTTATTCAAAAATCCAAACTAGGGAAAACTAATGCAACTCTTTACAAGGCAATTTTTACTACCACTATCTACACAATCTAAAAGGAGAGAAACAATCGAAGATTTACAGATGTGAAAGAAGGGAAATACTAACTTACTAATAGAACTATTAACTGGATTTAAGCTTCCATATATGCTAAAAATGCACAGTATACTCTTTTAACTGAAAAGAAGAGATGGTGGAAACTATAACTTAGCTCCATTGTACTTTATAACTGTTTGTATGTAACGTATCATCCCTCCCAAATTACTTAGTCCTTTTGTAAATTAAGTTAAGGCTATAAGCCTAGAGTCATTGAAATGTAGCTAGAGCTTTGTCTATTATTAATACAAATTCATTTTTCAAAAAAATATAAAAGCGAGTTTAAATCTTTGGTAAAATATTTTCATGAAATATATAGGCCTCATTAGTATTTTATCAATAAAATAATTTTAAATTCAAATATGCAATCATATATTTTTGAAATAAGATTTGAACCTTAAATTACAAAATTATCCTGTAAATAAAAAAACTTGGGTTAATTCACTAAAATATAGAAATCATAAAATTGCAAATCAATATTGATTAATATAATAGATAACATTGAAACAAGTGATATTAAGTAAAGGTTTAATATTTATCTTCTAAGGATCACTACCTGGATCAAAAAGCTCCCTCAACAGTGTTTATCCTGAAAAATGTTAAGGAATGGCGTTATAATTTTAAAAAAAGGAAGAAGAAAAGAGGACAAAAATGAAAATAGAAGAAAGAATAATTGTGTTAAGGAATGGCGTTATAATTTTAAAAAAAGGAAGAAGAAAAGAGGACAAAAATGAAAATAGAAGAAAGAATAATTGGAAGTGAACGTTGGATTTGAAAGGTGAAGCTAAGCGTGGAAAGTATGTGAGCTGGTGATGTGTTTGGAGTCTCTAAGGCTGGTATGTGAGCTGGTGATGTGCTTGGAGTCTCTAAGGCTGAGCCCTCCCATTTATTCATTTCTTATAATATAATAAATAAAAACGAAAGAAGGCTGGCTAAAGGCTAAAGGCTAAAGGCTAAAGCCACCGCTACATCACAACTCGTTGAGTAAGTTGGGCCAAACCACAACATAAATCATAAATGAAACATAACAGCAGCAGCAACAGGCTCAGCCAACTCCAACTCCTCTTCTCTGTCTCTTTAGCCGTAAAGTCAAAAGCCGAAAATAAAATCCAAAGTCAGCTGCTTTTTATATATGGACTATGGAGAGATAGAGAAAGAGAGATAGAGAGAGTTAGCGACGCCGACCGACACACCCAGAGTCACAGACACTTCTCCAAACTTAGGCGTCGCTCGCGGCTATAAACTTTTTTAGTTGGACAGAGTTTGGTCGGCTCAGATCCGGCTCAGTTGAGATTCATAGGAGCCAAATCGCTTCCGCTCTGTTTCCGATCTCCCTCCATTTTTTCTCTTTTTCTCTCTTCCTCTAAGACTAGTCCTCTTTTGGTTGTAAATTCTTCAACTCTTTCCTTCAAGCACTGGATCTTCCCCAAAATCCCTTCATCCATATTCAATCCTCTTTGTCTCCTTCTTCTAATTTGTTAACACACTCATTCTTGCTCACCCGGTCGCCAAAGTTTTCATCTTTCTCTTCATTATCAATTTACTCCCTTTTTTTCCCCCTGATTTTGTTGCTTTATGGCTTGAAAAATTCTCGACTCTTAGTACCCACAAACCAAGAAGAAAAGGGTCTGTCTTGGTGTCCCGTTTCATGAATTTCGCGGTAAGAGCTGAATTTTGTGCTTTAAAGTGTTTCTGTTTTCTTATATCCTCCCCTTTCATTTTTGTCTTCCGAATATAATTTTTATACTCTATTTCGTGTCAGACCGGAACAGTGAGTTCGAGAGCTGCCAGCCAGATGGATTGGACTGTGAACAATGCGTTTAAGTCCTATAAAGGTACTTTATTTATCTTTCCTCTTTTTGTTTATTTTTCCTTCCGAATTCTTGAACTTACCGTTCTGTAAATCTTCGCTACTAATCATTTCTCGATTCCCTAATGTAGGTATGTCTTAAATTTCCAGTGAAAATTTTAGGAGCTCGAATCTGCGTAGTTGACTAGTTGTGGTGTAATGACTTGATGAAAATGCCATCTTTTTTCTGCGTCAGTACCTGAATTGTCTTACCTGAGATTTTGCACTCGTTTGTTGTACATATTCGTGTGTTGGTTGTGTGAGCTGTGTCTACGTGCTTCGTTACTTGTAGGAATCTATGCATATGATTGCAACTATGCACATCTGAGTGTTTTGACCGTGCACACAAAGGTTATCTTGGTGATGTCAATCAGTACCTTTATTGGATTTTTGATAATTGGTTTTTTAGTATGTGACTGAACTCAATTTTGTCTCCTACTATGGGAAAGAGTAGAATGCTGTACTTGTGTATGAATCGTGTTGTGTCTAATATGTTGGTTGTTTGAGTAGATATGGAGCCCAAATCGGTGATGGACATGACACTCATTCAAAATGTTGATCCCATAGATATTGGACTTGGATCTTCCGAGAAGGGAAATTCTGTTGTTCCAACAAAAAGGAAGAAAACAATGACTTCAGTTTATCTCAAGTTTTTTGAGACTGCTCCTGATGGGAAGAGTCGAAGGTGCAAATTTTGTGGACAGAGCTATTCTATTGCAACTGCTACAGGTGAGATCTACTTCCCTGTTTTGTTTCTCCTTATCTCCTTGGAAAGTACCTGGTAAGTACGCTGTAATCATTTAAACGCCAAATTACTTTTCAAAAGCATTGGGTGGAACAATTGTGACTAACAATTTTGCTAAGTGGTCATTATGGAAAGTACTTTGAAAATTGCTCTTTCTTTTACATTTTCTGTTTTTCTATCAGATGATTTTGATCCTGGTTTATGATGACAAGGGATTTTTTCTGATAGTTATAATAGTCTTTCTTTATTGCTGAAGGCAATTTAGGAAGGCATCTAAGTAACCGACATCCGGGATATGATAAATCAGGAGATTCTGTCACCAGTTCAGCACCACAGCCAACAACTGTGATCAAGAAAATGCAACCTCAGGGAAAGACTCAGGTGGATTATGATCATCTCAATTGGTTGCTCATCAAATGGTTGATATTAGCTTCTCTTCCTCCCTCGACTTTAGAGGAAAAGTGGTTGGCAAATTCGTTCAAATTTCTGAACCCATCAATACAACTCTGGCCAGGTGACAAGTATAAAGCAGTATTTCATGAAGTTTTTAGGAGCATGCAAGAGGATGTCAGGACATGTTTGGATCAGGTTTCTTCTAAAGTTTCCGTCATCCTGGATATTTGGACATCCTATGAGCAAATATCCTATATGAGTGTCACATGTCAATGGATAGATGAAAACTGGTCCTTTCACAATGTGCTTCTTGACATATGTCGTATACCTTATCCTTGCAGTGGTCCTGAGATTTATCATTCCCTCGCAAAGGTTCTCAAGATGTACAACATTGAGAATAGAGTGCTCTCCTGCACCCATGATAACAGTCAAGATGCAATACACGCATGCCATACCTTGAAAGAGGAATTAGATGGAAAGGGTGGACCATTCTGCTATCTTCCATGTGCTGCTCATACATTGAACTTGATTATAGATGATGGATTGAGAACTACAAAACCAGTAATTTCCAAGATGAGAGACTTTGTACTCGAGTTAAATTCATCAGTGGAGATGTCAGAGGATTTTGTGCAATTAACTACAGCTTACCAGGAGGGAAGTTGGAAGTTTCCACTTGAAACTTCAGCACGGTGGAGTGGTAACTATCAGATGCTTGATCTTGTGCGTAAGGTACTGCTTCCTTCATTTGAAATGTTTAACTAAGTTAATCCTGGGGATGTCTGAAGTAAGCTAGTATAAACAGTTATTATTGTCCCTCTTACCCACAAGCACACACGTGAAGAGGCAAACACACCAATAGCCACTTCTACACAAATTGTTGCATACCTGAGAAATCTGTGTACTTAGTAATGACAAGCATGAGAATCACTTTCTGATGCAGGCTAATAAGTCTATGGATGCTATTATGAGGAAGTACGAGGAAACACTGGGTGGCAGGGTGGTGCTGAGTTCTACAGAAAAGAGTGCAGTTAATATCGTGCATTCATACTTGGAGCCATTTTACAAAACCATTAACAACATATGCACAAACAAGTTATTAACTGTTGGGTTGGTTCTCTTCTTCATGGATCACATCTCTGAGATGATCTCCATATGCAGAGATTCACGTCACAGTCCAGATTGGCTTAAAAATGCCGCTGAAGAGATGGCAAAGAAGGCCAGGAGTTATAGTGGCCAGGTTTGCAATATATTCACATACATGACAGCCATTCTTGATCCCCGAATCAAAAGTGAGCTCATTCCTGAGAACCTAAGCTCTGGAAGTTATCTAGATGAAGCCAGATCCTATTTTATAGGAAATTACTCTAACTGTCATTTTTCATCAATCACAAGTGGTTATGGCACTCAAGAGATCGAAGATGGGGGGAGTGTTTCCTTTGCAGAGGAAATTGCTCGAAAGAAAAGAAGAGCGAGCTTGAGCAACGCCACTGATGAACTCACTCAGTATCTGTCAGAGCCTCCTGCTCCAATAACTATAGATGTTCTTGAGTGGTGGAAAGTCAACAGCACGCGCTACCCCCGGCTTTCTGTGATGGCTCGGGACTTCTTAGCAATGCAACCAACTTCTGTGGCTCCTGAGGAACTGTTTTGCAGCAAGGGTGATGAAATTGATAAGCAACGTTTCTTTATGCCATTTGATAGCACACAAGCTATTCTTTGTATTAGGTCATGGACCCAAGGAGGGATCAAGTTGAAGTACAAATCAACCGAAATAGACTATGAAAGGTTGATGGAATTGGCTATTGCAGCTGCAGCAGAAAGTAGTGCCGCTGGGTCTGACAAGAAACAAAAGTGATGGTAGATGTAAATTTAGTGATTAGTTAACTGGAAGCAAACAGACTGTAATGTCTCTCATCTTCTGCAATTTCTGTCAGTTTCTGATCAACTTCCACCTTAAAGGAGAAAGTGAAAAATGGACGTGTTATATCCATGATCGTATTGTTGTATGTATTAATGTTATGTGCTGATGTACAGTTCAAAATTTTGAGTATGCTAACTGGGGAGGCTGACAAATGTGTAATAAGAAATGAAGTAATATCTTAGACAACTGCCGAACATCAAAGTATTTATTCTCTAACCAAGTATTTCCATATTTTTAGCCACTTTCTTACACACTGTCTCATTATTAGTTTGTTGTAAAATTTATAATATTTATTTCACTCAATAGAAGTACTTTTAGTATTTTGTTTTAAAATAAAACTATGTTGAAATAAAAATTATGAAATTCATAATATTTCTAATTTCTCATATATTTTTGGATTTTATGCAATTGTAGAAAATATAATTAACACTATTAATTTGTATATGTATATTGATAGTCTTAATTTGTATATGTATATTGATAGATAGATGTAATTAGTTACGTTAATAAATAGCCTATACATCAATTGAATGTAAAGGAATGCTTTCATATACTAAAATATGTGCTTGTGTTTGAAAAGATAGGTTGATAATGTATAATTTCTTTTTTCTCTGCGTTATAAAATGGATTAAATAATGCGAGAATTAAGTAGATAGAGCATCCAAAATTTTACGTAAAAAATTCTCCGATACAAAGGCAAAAATTTAGATTCGAGAAATTCTTCCACTATAATATAGTAGGATTATAAGAAAGTTTTCTCTAGTTAGGCTAGAGGATAATACACAACTTCTCACCCTATTGGATGAATTATAATACTAAAAATTTCTTTACCAATTTATAATGAAATACTCTAGCTTGAGAAATTGAGAATTATCTCAAGCTCTTTCATTTTAAAATGACACGTTCTATCTCTCTGTCTCTCTTTCTCTCTCTCTTTTGAAGAGGATATCTCAATTGTGTTGTAGATACCAAGTCCTTCCTAGAAGTCTTTTATTTATGTAGTTATCCAAATTCATCTCCCAACTGTAATTAATTCTAGAAAATTCTAATATTAGAAAAGAGAATAGAGAGAGATGATGCTTATTAAAATTAGCAGTGTCACACAAAATATAAAAGGATGATAATAAATCTCCCGCTTTCCAACGTAATTGGGGGCACAACCACACCAACTACTTGGCAACAATTGTCAAATTTCTTGGTTGGTATCACCTTAGTCGTCATATCCAACCAATTATCACTAGTGTGAACCTTTTCGAGTTGTAGAATCTTCTATTCCATTACCTTATATATCCAATGATAATAGACATCAACATGCTTCAAGCCAGATTGGGAAGTTGAATTCTTGGCCAAGTGTTTTGAACTTTAATTGTCGCATTGCACCGTATATTTGTTTAGTTCTTGGCCAATTCATGGAAGAAAATTTTCATCAATAACATCTTCTTACATGCTTTTGTAGTTGCATTGTATTCGACCTTTGTGGTTGAAAATGATATACTTGTTTAGAGCTTGGATTGCTTTGACATGACTCCCCTATAAAAGTAGTTAAACAACCTAAAGTTAAATTTCTTCAATCGATAACCATGACCATATTAGCATTTTATACCCTTCTAACACAGGCTTTCCATTAGCAAAGCATAAGCATCTCTTATATGTTCCTTGGAAATGTTAATGTATCTATTTTACAATAGCCTAGTGTTCTTTCTTAGAGTTGAACAAAAATTGACTCACAATGCCAATGCTTGAGTGATGTTATGCATGGTGCATACCATAGCGTCTATGAGATTACCAACTGTAGATGAATATGAGACCCTTTTCATCTCTTCTTTTTCTTTCTCATATGTTGGACTTTGCCTCTTACTTAATTTAAAATGTCCGATAAGTGGAACACTAACTTACCTGTCCTTGTCCATGTTGAATGTCTTAAGGAATTTCTTAATAGCTCTTGAGATAGCCATTATAACTTTTTAGAGCGATCTTGATTGATCTAAATTCCAATGATCTGCTTTGTTGGTCCCAAGTCCTTTATAGGGAAGGATTTCTTCAACACTTTCTTAAGGGCAACAATTGTCTTCTTATCATATTTAACAATTAACATATCATCAATATAAAGTAGAAGTATGATAAAATCACCACATCATACCTTTTCATAAAGAGTCAGTGAGACTTTTTAAAGTGGTGTTGATCCATAAAATAGTCAAAATTTCTTATACCACTATCTTGAGAGGCTCCTTTTGAATCGGCACATCAAGTATTCTTTCTCTAAAACTGTATATCTCTCAGGCCGCTCCATGTATATCTCTTCCTCTAGGTCTCCATATAGGAATGTTGTTTTTATGTCGGGTTATACAATCTTTAAATTTAGGCTGACAGAGAGACTTAAAATCACTATAATAGATGAAATATTAACCCCAAGGGAGAAGATTTCTTCAAAATCAACACCCTTTTCTGGTTACACTCTTTAACAATGATCTTGGCCTTGTAACTTAAATTTAGGTTGTTCTCATCTACGTTGAGCTTATAGACCCATTTGTTTTTCAAGGCTTGTCATCCTTTGTATAGCTCCATTAGATTGTAAATATGGTTCTCATATATGGATTGTATCTCCTCTTACACGACTTTTAACCATTCTTCTTTGTTAACATCGTCCATTGCCTCTTTGTAAATTTGAGGCTCCTCCTCAATGGTGATTTTATACTCATTTAGAGGATATCTAGTAGAAAGTCGTCTCTCTTGAGTTGAGTTGAAATTGTTATACAAGTTATAGCTCAATAGGTTTGACAAGTACTTCGTTATTCCTATTGACTTCTCCATTAATGACACCTTAGTTGACAACCCATTATAATCATACATATTACTAGTTTCATCATTATTTGTCTTCATAATTTGTATTTTGGATCATCATGTGCTACAAAAGATGAATCATTATTGTTGACCTAGGATTAGATTTCTTTGGCTACACAAAGTCTTTGATTATCTGATCCTCAAAGAACATAACATCTTTATTTCCAACATTCTTCTTATTTACTAAGTCCCACAATCAATACCTAAATCCATCTCGTGGTGAGTCGAGGTAGATACATTGCTTGGTCTTATAGTTGAGTTTGGATCATTTATTTTTTGGAATGTAGACGAATGCTCGATAACCATACACTTTGAAATGGTCTTATAATACCTTCTTTCCCATACATACTTCCTTTAGGATATCTCGAACCAATGGAATAAAATAATCATAATTGATAATGTTGACAACTATCTTCACAACTTTCCCTTAATATTACTTATGGAGTTTATGTACCACCCCACTCCCGCATGACCCGAACCCGACATCGATGGTGATATCCGAATCCGAGCCCTGCGAGGGTGGCGTGCTACATCATTCAGTCCAAACTCAGTATAAACCGCATGACCCGAACCCGACATCGATGGTGATATCCAAGTCCAAGCCCTGCGAGGGTGGCGTGCTACATCACTTAGTCCAAACTCAGT
The DNA here is from genome assembly GCA_024520975.1 of Erythroxylum areolatum. Taxonomy (NCBI): domain Eukaryota; kingdom Viridiplantae; phylum Streptophyta; class Magnoliopsida; order Malpighiales; family Erythroxylaceae; genus Erythroxylum; species Erythroxylum areolatum. The sequence goes on along the minus strand of JANIJH010000006.1, from coordinate 56,902,354 downwards.
ATAAATTTTTTTGAAAACACAAACATACACTATACGGAAATCAATTAACATACACAATCGCTAGTAAGTACAATGACCACGGGGGCCCTTTTTATAGATACAAATTAATTTATTCCGTTGACTTTACAAATTGACCTAATCATTTGTACAAAAATTCAGAAAATACAATTTTATACAGAATTTATCAGAC
>JANIJH010000006.1:56689026-56702929 GCA_024520975.1 Erythroxylum areolatum | reverse complement strand
TTATACTTTTTCATTCATTTCAAGGAATCATACCATATTTCCTCATTTAATTTCATTTAATAATTTCTAATTTCCAAGAAAAACTCGGGGTCCAACAACATCTATATAATTTCCTTGTCCAAGAAAAGTAACGTCCACACATCATCTTCACTTTAACATCTACTGTACGCACACACCATCTTCATTTTTTACACCCACTGCACCTTTAATTTTTCTAGAAACTGATGTAGGATACACACCAGCACTTGATCCATGCGCAACACTAATATATTTTTTCAGTTATTAACCCCAGTATCTTGGATTGTCGCAGTGTATATGTCTTTCTCAATTAACAACTAATGCACACCTCCAGCCTTTTGTTACATTGTGCAACTAATATTTACTTCAGTTGTTGATCAAAGATGTGCACAATCCACATAAGCAAATAAAGTCCTAGCGATAATAGACTTCAATCCAAGATATTATTCTTTTTCAACTAGAAGATTATCCATATACCTTTTGAATCCAAGTTAAACAAAGATACTTGATTAGTTATCATCTTCCAATTAATATTTTATAGGTCCAATTTAAAATATCAAAACCAAAATAAAAAGATATATATTATATATCTTAACAATTTCCCCCTTTTTGGCTTTTTTTGTTACAACTCTTAAATAATATAATTGGACATATAAATATTGAATCCACAATACTCCCACTCAATCTAAGGTTAAGTTCCAAAGAACAACCATCAAATTCTTCAAGTTCAAGAAACATTCAAAGAAGCAATAATGAGCATCCATCAAATATCTAATCATTCAAATTTCTCCCCCTTGAGACAAAAAGATGCCAAAAAGAACGATGAATAATCACGCATATACCTTGAAATTTTTTCCTGAATGGAACAGTCACTATAATGATGTATCCCCCTTGGGACAAAACAATATCAAAGTGCAAAATCATAATAATGAACATCATTCAAAACACTGAGAGATATGCCCGAAAGAGAGAGAGATACCTGAGAGAGAGACCTACACTAATGAGAGCTGATGAGTCTTTAGTGGAGCCAAATAGAAATCACAATGCAAACTACTAAAAAGATGGGATGACAATAGTAACATAAAAACTAAAGAACTAAAAAAGACAAATCTTTCTTTTTTGCATTTCGTTTTTATTAATAACATAAAAAATACTTAAAAAATGTAAAGTATACAATCCCTGTGCCCCTTGAAGAAATTCAAACTTGGTCTTTTTCTTCATCGTATTATCTTTCTCATCGGTTTCTTCTTTTGAAGTAATTTACTTGTCCTCTGTTAGACCAGTTTCTTTACAAATAATAACTAATTGTGATTCCAGACAACTTCTTGTTTTTCCTTCACAATGTCTTTGTGTCTGTAATTGACCTTTTCTAATCCAAGTGTGCTTCGATAACATGGGTTGCCGATGGAAATTTAATAGAGAGTGTCTAAATTTTCAGTTCTAGCCCCTTTGAAACATCATTTGTAACATCTTATAGCAACTCGGCCTTATGTGCTCGATAACTTTGTAAAAATGACACATCGGTATAAATCTTTGATTCTTTCTCAATGTTTCTTCTTCTTGGACAGATTTGAACATATTATTAATCTCCTCATTCACTTTAGAGCAATCACATTTATAACCACTGCCTTGAGGATCCCCTTTAACCTTACCAATTTCCATTACTTTTCTAGTTTTTCTGTGCCTCCATTCAACATTCTCAATCCCTTTTTAGTACTTACCAATTTCATTCTAGCTTCACCAAGCTCATCTGATGTCAACATCAATTTCTTTCTAACTCTTGGATGGTGTTCTTCATGAAGAGATTCTCTTCCTTCATTCCTTCATTCTTTCTACATATTTTCACGTATTTTTCGTACATTAATTCATAGGCCTCATAAATATTTCCCTTTTTGTCATCTAGGCCACTACCATCGCTGTCATAATCTGATATTAGGTCTTGAGATCAGCTGTTTTTGAAATTTTCCGATTTTCCCTCTTTCTTGACTTCAGTTACCTCCTTCTCAGTTACTGTTAAGCAAGTAATTGGACTTTTACTATATAAGGCAACCAAATTTCTTCTTCACTACCATATTCATTCTCGGAATCATTGTCACTCCACATACTTGTGAAGGACTTTCCTTTTCTTTTCTTCAAAATATTAGCATATTCGGATTGAATGTGTCCGAAACCTTGACATTCATGACATTGGATTCTCTTTGCCTTCCTTTCAACCTTTTGTATTTTGACTTGATGTTTAACATTATTACTCAATGAACTTCCACCATATTTCCTAAAGTCGAGTCTGTCCTTTTTCATTCTGTTCAACCATTTACCAAACTCTCGTGTTAATAGCTCTATATCCTCATTCTCATCGAATTCATCTTCTAAGTCATTCATGACTTTGCCAGTTTCCACATATAGTGTCAATCATTTGCTTCTTTCTTGCTTACCTCTTAAAAGATTTATCTCGAAGTTTGTAAGAATTTCAATAACTTTTTCCAATGATAGATTATCAATTTTGTAGGCATCCTTTATTACTGCAATTTTTGGAATAAACCTTGGAGGTAGTGATTTTAACGTTTTCTTGACTAATTTCACTTTGGAGTATTTCTTCCCCAGTTGATGAGCTTGATTTGCTATATCTCGCAATTTTTCATGAAAGTCTCCAATAGTCTCATTCTCATCCATCTTCAGCTCTTCAAACCGCACACCTAACATTTGTAGTTTCGACGTTATCATAAAATTTGACCCTTTATGAGTAGTTTGCAAAGCATCCCATGCTTCTTTTGCTGATTCACAGGCTGAAATCATTGAGAAATGTCCCTCATCAATGGTACTGAATATCGCATGCATTGCTTGTGAATTTTTGAGTGCACTTTTTTCTTTAACTTTTGTCCATTCAAATAGATCTTTTTGAACTACCTGTCTTTTATCATCAATAATCATCGGATGCATCCACCCATGTACTACTAAGTTTCATGCTCTTTTTCCTTGCGCCTGAATAAAGACCCTCATCCGTGATTTCCATGCAGGATAATTGTAACCGTCCAACAGCGGTGGCCTGATAATTGATGCTCTTTCTCTTATGGCCATATTTACGAAAATAGGACCTACACCAACTTGCTACCAAGTTCTGAATTGGTGACCTCTCTCTGATACCAATTGAAAAACTCAAAGGAGGTAATCGTTTCACAAAGTTTTTGATTTGTTTAGAGCAAACACAAAAAAATTAGAAAAATTAAGAGAACAAAAAATAAATCAACATCAAAAATTTGATAACGTAGTTTGGCATACCTTGCCTCGTCTGCAGGGCTCTCACCCAGCTTAATCACTTTCACTGAAGTATATTATATTTACCCAAGGTTTTACTGAGCTGATACTACTCAATCTTTGACACTATCTCTCAACCTTACTTCCCGTGAAATAATTTCATACCTAATAGTACGACCACCTTGTACTAATCTGAACAAAGGATTTACTCAATCAATCTTTTAACGAAAGAATAATGAACAAATAACTCAAGTGATTAAAATAATAAGAAATGAAAACTAAATACACTTAAGGTAGACAAGAACAACTTCCCGATGAGTTCCACTCAACTGAAATAGATCTCGAAGTTGTCGCAACAATAATGGGTTATACGACCATCATTTCTTTTTAGGCAACGATGTGTTTTACAGCAATAATAAAGAGAACAACAATGGAAGTAGCACACATGACGTGTCCAGAAGCAAGGTGACTCACGCAACTCTAATTAATGCCCATTGCACATTTATTCAATACCCACGATTGAAGCATAAGAGAAAAACGCAGCATTCACATTAAGCATCTCAGGTTGTCGTGATCAACATATATATAATTTCCTAGGCCAAGGAAAGCAACGCTCGCACATCATCTTCACTTTAACATCTACTACACACACATGCCATCTTCACTTTTTACACCCACTGCACCTTTAATTTGCTAGACACCTATGCAGGATATACACTAGCACTTGACCCACTCGCAACACTAATATATTTATTCAGTTGTTAACCCCACCATCTTGGATTGCCGCAGTGTATATGTCTATCTCAATTGACAACTAACGCACACTTCTAGCCCTTTGTTATGTTGTGCAACTAAGATTTACTTCAGTTGTTCATAAAAGATGTGCACAATCCACACTAGCAAACAGAGTCCTAAGGACAATAAACTTCAATTCAAGATATGATTCTTTTTCAACTAGAAGATTATCTATATATCTTTTGAATCCAAGTTAAACAAAGATACTTGATTAGCTATCATCATCCAATTAATATCTTATAGGTCCAATTTAAAATGCCAAAACTAAAATAAAAAGATATATATTATATATCTTAACAAATCTTATTTCGAATTTTGAGTATCACGATTGCAAAAATATAAGAATCCTCATGCAATCTTAGGAATAATTGAAAATGAACTAAGATATACGTTACTTCTTAAATCCTTAGTGATGTATTCCTAAAAGAAGCAATATTCGTACATTTCTCTTGTTATAAACGCAGAAGCATGAAACTAATGTTATGGGATTCCTTTAGGAATTTTTTTGGTTTTTCTGGGCGATAAGTCTTTTACTTTGTTGAGAAATGAAGCGTTAATTATGTACGTCCAAGCCACACCCACAATTCGTCCTATCAACATAATCGATTTTAAATAAGACAGTCATTTAATTTCTTTTACATTTAAAACATTTACGATTACGAACGTGATTCGGTTGTACTTCTTTCTTCTTTACCACAATTGATGTACTAAATTACTTGTGACTACTCTTTCTGGGACCTGTTTAGTTACCATTATAAAAGATCCTCCTACTAAACGAAGAATTTAATTCGTATCTTTGAACCTGTTTTTGTTCTAAAATATCGTCATTTTGAGTTTGTTTATAAACATAATGACTAAATGAAGAATTTAATTTGTCAGTATCATTTAACCTGCTTTGTTCTAAGATAACATTATTTTGAGTTTGTTTATAAATAAAATGACGTCGTTTTAAAGTAAAAATATGATTGAAATAGGTTAAATGATACAGAAAATTTAAACAAAAACTAACCTCTTACAACTTAAATTTCTGATTTTAAAATTTGAGAAGACCGTATTAACCTCTTACAACTTAAATTTCTGATTTTAAAATTAGAGGAGACCGTGGACCTCTCTTTCTCAAGTCGTTTAGTATATTTTATTCCCAGGGGACCCAGTCAATATCACAAAACAGGGAATATATGCAAGAGCTAAGTCTTATTGACTGTTTACAGTCCTACTATAATGTTCCAAAAATCAAGATTTTAGGTCGTATTAAAAGTAAAACCTAATATGATCAACTCATAAAGGTGCAAGTCTAATATATTTCTTCTTCAAAGTTTAAATATAATGATGACTTTCAAAGCTTGGAAACACCAATGTTCAATGACTTCTGTTTGTGGCCATTGAAGTTTAATGAATGCCGAAAAGTAAGGCTTATCTTATCTTTTATACTTAATTACTTCTTAATGTTTGTGTGTCTTCACCGTGACTAAATTAAACAACCGAAGTCATTTACCTCAAACATTTTTGTAAAGGCAATTATGTAATCAATTCAATAAGAAATTCATAACACTAGCGAATTTCCTTTATATTTTTGAAGCAAAATGATTTAATTTGGATTATGGAAAAAAATGAAAAAAAACTTCTTGGCATCAAAATATTTGCCATTTATTTTTGTTCTTTTTTCTTCTTCCTCCTTTCAATTTAATTTGATTTCCAATAAAAGATAACCTAAATCTTTAAACTGTGGCTAATCAGATTCCAAATTTTAATAATTATAGGCTAAAATGTGAATATTCCTCTATTTTTGTTCCCTAAATATTTATGTCGTTTATAATTTTACACTCAACTCATTTTTGCTAACCTTTTTGAAACTTTCAGTCAGGAACCAAGTCATTATTTTTAACCTTAAATCATAATCACGAATCATGCATTTCATGAAAATCACAACTAAACCATAATTATGAGATTATTTTTGAAAAAAGTCCAATTTTAAATTCTTTTAGTCACACAAAAATGAACTATTCAGAGGATTTCGCAATTCACTAGGATATTATGGTTTCTATAGTTAATCTGATCCAATCCAATGCAGCGTATAGAAATTCAATCAATGTAACCACTGGATGGCACAAGGCCCAGTGAAAATGGATCATGATACCAAAAAAGTCTAAAGACAAAATAGGAAGTGGTTTAGCATTTCTTCTTTCCCTTAACTAATACCGACCTTTTTTGCGACTTTTGCCCATTCCACACAGCATTGGAAGGGGGGCCCAAAAAAAAAAAAAAAAAGAGGGTCGGGAGCACAAACAGGAAGACACTAAATATGCTACACTTTTAGTCAACAACTGATACATATGCATCTCCTAAGGAGGATCCTATGTCAGTTGTTGCATTTGATCCATGCACAAATCTTTCTAGTTAATCTAATAAATTACAACCCTATAACCTATTGTAGAATTTTGGAGAGGTTGGATTAGTAGGTTCTCATCTATTCATTAGTCAACCTTTTAGAAAAATGGGTTACGGTGATGTTGTCAAAGCTGTGATCCTAACTAATCTTCGTTACGATATTATACTGCAGCAATGGTGCCTAAATTTCGGTTCCCATGACGTTCCGTGCCGTCACAGCTACTGTTGCTTCTTCCACAATAAACTAATAGCTGTAGATTAGAATAAATGCATGATCTGTCAAACATGAAATTCCGTGACCAAGGGAATGATGAAGCTTATTTTTCGGTTATAAGCAATCATTAGAGCACGTATGAATTGACACTATCCAAAGGAACATCTGAATTTAATTCTGAAATTTTAACAAGTATGTATAGAATCTGCAGGAGACCGATTTCAGAAACTTCTTTCTTTCTTTTCGTTTTCTGAAGAATGGATGAGATGAATATTACATGAAGAGTAATTATACAATACAGAAGCATATGCAACCAAAAATTTAAAAAAGAAAAAAAAAAAACCTTAATGGTGCAATGGGTTTGGACCAGTTGGAACAAGTCGTTTGCTATCACCATAACGCTTATCAATATCGCCTCCGACTGGCTCATAGTGCAAAGGGATATGCCGGTGATGACGCCGATGGTGTTGGTGCTGGCTTCTGAGAAAAGGTTTGAAGTCAAACTTGGTGGCCAACATTTTTCTGTTCCTCAAAAGCTGATCCGAAGCAGACATAGATGGAGTAGTGTTATAGTGAATGGTATTGACAGAGGAGAAGAAATTACACCGCCAAAATTGAAACAATAGAAGACAAAGAGAGAGCCGAAGAAGTGCAGTAAAGAAGGGCATGGAGGTTTTCATGGTTCTTGCAGAGAACAGAGGAAATGGTGAAGAGAAGAGATTGCATGGAGAGAAAGAGAGAGAGATGGAGAGAGCAGTGTATTGAAGATTTTGGATTTAGAGTAGTATGGAGAAGCTTGAATGTTTGAGTTTGACAGCTTGAAAATTGTGGAATAGCTAGTAGATGAGGACTAGCACAAGAAAACTGGCACATAGTTGACATGGGAGTGAGTTTGCTTCCATCAGACTCTGGATTTTATTTATTTATTGACATATAAATTGTTGGGAGAGAGAGAGGGGTATGCAATTGCAAGGTCCAGTGGGTGCGGCGAGGGAGCAGAAATTGTGGAGCATACTTCTTCCAATGAAACTTGCTTTGCGTTCAAGCAACTAAGGGCCATTAAAAGCACAGATTGTCAAACCTCCACTAATATTTTCTTGTAAAATTACACATGCATGTATACATATATATACATAGTCATAAGAGCCACGATTGTTTTGTCTTTGTTTCTTAAATTAATTAATGGCACTAGACTTTAATCATATAGTTTGTGTTTTGTCAAAAACTCATATAATTTGATAACTAGCCAAATGGATACTCTATTTAATTTGATCGTAATGATTCGATATAAAGTGAGTAACTACGACTGACCAATTATATTCCAACAAAGGGATTATATTACATCTTAGTTGTCAAGAAAATGACTTAGGGTTCGATTGGTTTGTATAGAGGAATAGTAATAAGAATGAGAATGAATATAGTACAGAATGAGAATGGATATTATCATTATAATTATAATGGTTGGTTAAGAGGAAGGAATGATTACCTTTAGTATTGATAATGGTTGGTTTGTAAAAATACTAAGAAATAAAATTTTATTATAATTAATTTATTATATTATATTATATTATATTTTAATTAATTATGTAATTAATTAAATTAATTATATTATAACTAATTAATAATATTTTAATTATTGAGTAATTATATTTTAATTACTTATATTGTAACTAATTAATTATATTTTAATGAATTAATTAATTAAAAATATTTTAATTAATCAATAATAATAATAGTTTAATTAATTATATTGTAATTAATTATTAAAATATTTTAATTAATGAATGAATTATATTGTAGTTAAATTAGTTACAATATTTTAACTAACTAATTAATTATATTTTAATAAATAAATAATAATAATATTTTAATTAATTATATTGTAATTAATTAATTACAATATTTTAATTAATGAATGACTTATATTTTAATTACTTATATTGTAATTAAATTAATTACAATATTTTAATTAATTAATATTTATATTTTAATTAGTTATATTTTAATTAATTATAACAACCACACCTTTATATAACAATGATACCCATTCCTCTATATTAGGAGGGGAATGGGGTATTACCCAAAAGTGGGTAATGAAAATAATGATTCTATAATAATACCCCCTTACCAAACTTAATCTTTCATTCCATTCCTATTATCTTTTTTTCATACCCACCAAACAAGCACCCCCTTATTGTAAGCAAAAAACAAGGGACTTTTTCTAAATTTTAAATAAAATTCAGATTCAACATAAATATTTGCAAAATATTTTTTTTAAATTTTAAATTTTAAATTTTAAATAAAATAAATAAATAAATATATATATTTGCAAAATGAATTCGGTCATATATATATATTTTTTACAACTCAGTTACTTCAAATATATATACTTACCTTAAAGGTCTGCACAGGTACAGTTTACTTTTTCAAATAAAAGGTCATAGATCATTCTTAAAAAAGGTGGAGCAGTCAATCTTAGGTTGGAGATCGTTTACTTTCTCTCTTTCTTGAATATAATAACGAAACCCTGTAACTCAAATTGAGTTGAAGGTACGCTATAAAAAAAATGCTTAATATTTTAAAATTTAACCCAAAAAAATATAGCTCCAATTACAAGTTACGCGGTTGTGCAATTGGCAGAGGAGGGTTTTCAGGGGCTCAATCAGTCTGGACTCTGGTCTATCTTCAATCACACCCTACTGAACTGGAATCCTAACTCCAATGCCACCGGCAAAAGCTACTTTATTTTGCTCTTTTGTTTCGAAGTGAACGTGAACATAAAGACAACTCAGCATTGACCATTTTTTATCCATACATATAAATGATACATAAAAATATCTTAATATGTTTCGAGACGGGGCACAGTCCCACCAACACATTGACAAAGCAAATATGAAAATTGATACGATCTGTATCAATTATGAAATTGCGGTTAGAATGGGGATCTCGTATAAAAACTTCCTACTCATTTGGTTTAAATTTTAGTGAAACACGAAGACTATTATGCTTATTGATATTACTGAAGTGTGAATCTTCATTCAAACAGGTGTTTTGTGTTGAGCGGTTCCAAGTTCTTTTAATGCGCTCTTCCTCTGTAACGAGTATGCAAAATAGAAGATTATCGCTAGCTGCAAGTTATTTCTATTATGGCCTTTCCGATAATTAAGTTGATGAACAGTTAAAGGAAAGTGTATGTGCTTTGTTGCACTCACCATAAATTAATGGTACACTCTTTTGATTTGAATAATTAGAGAGAAGTTCTCACAGTATAAATTTAGAACATAAAACTATTTATATGAACTTCCATTAAATTTATTAGCGATGAATTATCATATAATATCGCTTTTCTTCATCGTTATTTACTACAATAAATAATTTTAATAAAAAGATATTATTAAATGAATTGACATAATCTTTTCATAGTTCTGAAAAATGACATACGGTTATTGTGAATAATTTTAATGAAAGATTAAAAAGGAAATATTAATTTCAAAATTCAATAAATGAAAACTTTGTATTCCAAATTTAAATTATAATAATATCGGTTAGAATATAATGACCAAAGTTATAAGATTGTAACGTTAAGTTAATCTTTGCACTTAAAATTATTTTAAAACTTTGTATGTAATTAAGTTTCTTATCCCATTGTATTTTATTTGATATGTACATAGATATTAGCGTGTCAAGTGTATAGGTATTATTATGTTAAAGATTCTTGTGACTGTGTACGGGTGTAAAGTCATTGGATGGCAACATAGATCAAATATAAAAAATGACAGTTAAGTTAAAACGGTGCGCATACTTGACTGAAGTTTGTAGAACACGATATCAAGTCATCAATAATAGTGTAACTTACGGTTGCTCTTCTTAAGTACATACTAACTATAATTACTATAACAAAGTTGGACCGTAGCGGATATTCAACAATAATAACCAGTCGAATCTGTAGATTTTGACTATATTTTTTCCCCTCAAGGTTAAAAAGAAAATAAATAAACCATTGAAAAGGCCATTCAATAGAGTTTTTATTTTTTTTTACAGCTTTGACTTTAAGTTGTTTAGTTTCTTACGAGGTCACCTCTCGGGGCAAAGATCCATCATGGTTGTGTGTGCTTGCACTAGCTTCATTGAAACTTCATTTAAACAGTCAAAAGCATCGGCCTGTGTGTGCCCGTGAGCCAGTGATTGTGACTTTAGTTCTTATCTTCCGGAAGTGGAAACAGATTTTAGGAAGGCTTTGACAATTTGTCTCATGTTGATGCCATAAGAACAATCCAGTGTATCACTAACTTTGCTATTGGCCGTCCAATGATAACTCAATAGAATTACCATCTCTCACACATTGTTTTCCGAAACCAAAACAGCATCCTAACAAGTGGCCATCACAATAACGATCATTAAGTACCTACTGTATATGAATCAAGAGTCAACTGCACACCAAATCCCATGCACTACTCCACGCTTTATACCACAAACACTTCCACCGAAAGAACAACTGTCTCCCTGCTCTCCTCTGTAGAGCTTCATGAGTCGGTAGCTTTCTCAAAGTGAACTGAACATGCCATCCCCTATACTTTTTCTACACAAATGCTTGTATTGAATTCATCGAGAACAAGTTTCAAATGAAGAGAATGTATATATGTTGTGAAAATTAGCTGAATTAGAGCAGGTTAATAGTTAAATAAGATTGAAGAAATAAGATTGAAGAAATAGTAATGAAGAAATAAACACAATTTTTTTGAGTGAAAAACTCCAAATAAATCAAGGTAAAAAATTAAGGACAAGAAAAAGAAACTTCACTATGAAAAATTTAAAAGTTGTAACCTCTCTACACAGAGAGACATTAACAATATCAAAGATAGAAGAAACAATCTAAACTATGGAGATTAAACTAAAGAAGAGAAGATTTGGAATGAATATAAAACCATATATATGGGAAGGCCTATTTATAAGCTTTCTAGACGTGCTTACAGCTGTGGACAGATTGTCCACAACTGCCATTTCTTTTTTCTTCTTTCTACCTACATGTGGACAATTGTCCACAAGCAATTTTATTCCTGCTTTTGTTGACATATTTTAAGTCAGTTGTCTTCCTTTTTTTTTTCTGATTCTTTTAAGTCGACAGTAACAATCTACCACTTGAAGATTTGATTGAAAGTCAGTCAGATCTTCGCACCATTCTTTCTTCCTTGTCATTTCTATGTTGCTCATATCTCCATCAGGTTGCAAGAGGATTGACGCCAAATAAATTTGTCAGTATTGACCACTTTCATCATAAAATATGCGAGGTTATCTTTAGCATGAACCTTCCACATATCCACAATTCATTCTTCTACTTTCTCACAAACAAAGTGATATTGAACTTATATGTATTTCATTTTTTAATGAAAAATTGGATTCCTTGCAAGGTGCAAGGCACTCTGACTGACACAAAATAGAGAAATCTTCTCTTGCTTGTGCTCGAGCTCTTCTAACAACATTTTAAACCAAACTGCTTCTTTACTGGCTTGTGTAGCTGTTATATATTTTGCTTCCATTATTAACATAGCCATAACTAACTACAGTTTTGAGACCCAACTTACAACCCTATCAACTAATGTAAAAACATAACCTATGGTGGATTTGTTGCCATCAAGATCACCTGTATAATAAGAATTCACATATCCACAGACAATAAAGTCTGATCCCTCATAGCACAATGTAATATCGGAGGTCCCTTTAATGCATCTAAGGACTCTCTTTGTAGCATTCCAATGCTCTCTACCAGGATTCATCATGTACTGACTAACTACTCATATTGTATGTGCAATGTCTGATCTTGTACAAATTAAAATGAACAAGAAGCTTCCCACTATTGATACATATAGTAATTGAGACATCTTCATCCTCTCATCTTCGCTACTAGGACTCATGTTGGAGAATAGATTGAAGTTACGAGGAAGTGGGGTAGAAATTGGCTTATAATCTTGTATGTTGAAGCGTTGCAAGATCTTCAAAAAGTTCTTCTAAGAAAGTCAAATATTCCTATTACTTCTATCTTAGTGAATTTGAATCCCTATAATTGCTAGTCCCAAGTCCTTCATTTAAAATTTCCTAACCAACTGTGTAACATCCCATCTTCATATCAAGGGCTAGGATCCGAAATTTCAGTACATGTGAGCTCAAAGAGAGATTAAGAAAATGCATTTTCTTGCTCATGCATAATGTTAGCATATATACACATAAACATTGAATCTTGGCACATAAAAAAAAAGTGGTACTTGCATTCATTGACAACTTCCTAGTATAATTGATGTTAAATGTGATTTTTGTTAAAAATGAGAAGTAGAGGGAGTAGAAAGAGTAATCAAGGTATGAGTTGAGATAAGAAAAGAGTTGGAAATAAAATTGGTAGTGATCTAGGAAATGTTCACTGAGTGTGCTTCAATCTGTTAGCCATAACTTTTTTTTATAATTATCCAAATGAAAAGATTCTTTGTTTGGATTAAATTAGAAACATATGGATACATTTATTATGAGATATCAAATTTCAATTCTATCTTTAAGAGTCCCAAAATTTGTCATGAAGTGAGAACTGAGTGTAGTATATTGGTGGATGAATGTAAAATTCATCTTTGGACTTTAAGGGAAAATTGGGATTGATCTAGATAGATTTTGGCAAAATTGTCTGCATGAAATTTGTAGATCTTGAAGTCCTTTTTTGAACCATATAAAGAAAACCTTGATCCGATATCTGTAGGGAAAGTTATAGTAATTTTCCCCTTCCTTCTGTCTTTTTGCTACCTTCTGTATTTTGCTATCTTCTGTCTTTTTGGCTTATTTTCTGTTCCATTTTCGACCCACCAGAAGATAAAATTGGTCTTTGAGGTCTTCATGAAAGTTGTAAATCTTGAAGTCCTCTTTCTAACAATATAAATAACACCTTGATCTGATATGTGTAGGGAAATTTATAACAATTTTTTTCCTTCCTTCTGTCTTTTTGCTATCTTCCGTGTTTTGCTATCATTTATCTTTTTGGCTTATTTTCTGTTCCATTTTCGACCCCTTAGAAGATAGAATTGGTCTTTGAGGTTTTCATGAAAGTTGTAGCTGTTGAAGTCCTCTTTTAAATGTGATATCTTTAGAGAAAGTGATGTTAAGTGCAAAACATCTTCTGTGTTACTGTTGGACCCCGAACCTTGAAGCGAAAATTAGAAATATGAAAATGAAAGTATATGAGTGTTGTGTATATAATTT
>JANIJH010000006.1:56620486-56632270 GCA_024520975.1 Erythroxylum areolatum | reverse complement strand
ATGATTAATCATGAACATCAATAACAAAACATACACACATATACCCACTCATCATCAACTTACTACATTTACTACCTAAATCTTGTATATCATTTCAAATTTAAGAATTTTCCTTTTTCTTTACTCATCACTAATCATTAACAAGTTCTCATTTAATGGTTATAACTTCCAAGAAAAGTTTGCGGTCCAACATAAGTAGTCTAGTCACACATGTTCATATTAAGCAAAATAGACATTAAATAAACAAAAATCATACTTAATTAAATAAAACCAAGGCTGGAAATTATAAACAAAGTAATAAAAACCAAAATTCAACACTAACTTAATAGAAATCAAAACTCTTTATGCTAACAAATAACTAAGCATAAACTAAATTACAAAATCTACACTAATTGCATTAAAATAAAAATTCCAGCACACATAACTTACACAAAACCCCAAATTAATTGATCATTAACCTAAGAACATGCATAAATCCTTATACTAGTTTTCTTTAATGTTGGAAAGTAGTGCTTCAAAAATAGCCTCTTCATTTTGATTTATGTGTTGACATTCCCTGTAGGTAAAAAGAAATGCTAATTTTTTTTATGCATCCTTTAATGAAAATGGAAAGGCTCTTAACATAATTTGCTTTTTCAACACCCCTGGAGGTTCAAACTAAGATAAAACACATTGAGTTCCTTGAGATGCTTACGAGCTTCTTAACTTGTAAAAACATGAAAGTTAGGCTAAAGGTGGATTAAGCTAGATTTAAGCTAAAAAGTAATATATTTAGTAAAACTTGGAAAAGTGATGCATAAAGGCCTTTAAGTTACATCTAGGGAAACCAACTCTTTTAGAGTTCTTAGAATGATCATAACATCTTCTCTTTGCTCTATTTTTATAGTTTCTCTATTTTATCTACTCAACCTTCGCAATGTCCTTTCAGTCTCAGGATCAAACTGAATAGGTTCATGATTAGGGGATGTCATCATTACTATACACAAACACTAAAAAACTTAAAAGATCAATAAACAACTATAAAAACCAATTATAAACACACACACACACACACACACACACACACACACACACACACACACATATATATATATATATATATATATATATATAAAACACCAATTAATATCAAAAAAAAACTAAATCACTTCATTCCCTAAAAGCAATACCAAAATCACTAGAAAATAAAGCCTAACTTTATATAACTACATCTGTAGTAGTGGTAAGAAAGGATCATATCCATAAAAAGTTGTGCTTAGCTGTTGTAATGAATCAATCATTGTATAGGAATGGGAGGGGGTTTGGTTGAATTAATTTAATAAATTAAAGTAGAACTAAACTATTAAAGGCAAATCTAATCAAATAGTACAAAATTAATAAGATAAATCAACGGGTTTTGAATCTAGTGTGTGGCTCAATCTTGACCTTCATATGAATATGCATAATCAACGATCATATTGTTATCTGCCTCTAATTAAAATTATTAACCATAGATTAACATCAAGCTCTACTAATCTCACTTTTCATTTAGGTTGTATATAATTTGAACAAGGTTTTCAATTAGGTCTAACTATCAGGAAATCTATAATAAGCTCTCTAGATTTACTGTGACAACCGTATTATGGAATATGAAAACATGTTAATCTAAGTAACAACCTCATAAACTCAAGTCAATTAACCTATGTTATGTTGTCCCTAATGATGTGGGACCATTAGTTTACTACAAGTGAATCAGAATTACAATAATTACGTACTATAATTTAGATTATATTAGGTTTTGATCTTGTATCACATGCATTAAAAATGGAAAACAGTAGCAAAAATATAAAATAAAAGTTAAAAATCTAAGAGCTTTTAAGTTTCATTACATATAACTTTAACAAAACATGAACTTATGTTATGTACCTTACAATCTCCTTCATTCTTCGCTATCTTTACCTCTTTAGGTTGTTCTAAACCACAACGGCAAAAGGAGGACATCTCTGATGATATCCACATAAAGAACAAAGCTTGAAACCTCTTAGGAAGCATGTCTAGAATACACACAAAGTGCTAGCTTTGTGATGTATTCTTTGAGAGAGTGTTTGCAGGGAGTGAGAGAAGATGATGAAAACTTCACCAAAAATTCTCTTGTTCTCACACAACACTTGCCCAAAAAATGATGTTTCTTACACCCTTTAACCTTCCTCTAACCCCCAATATCAATGGAGAGTTATTGGGAATTAAGTAGCTTTTAATCCCACTTAATTTAGCAGAAACTTCCACCCCTTCTTTAAAGGGTAATTTTATAATCTTGCTTATTTAAGGGAATTTTTTCCATCTTGCTTATTAAAGGGTAATTTTGTCATCTTACCTAATAAGCAAGATTCACTTGTGTCATATGATTCATAATCAAATGACCCTAAGCTACCACACTTGTGTAGCTTAGTCATGCATCTCTCATATCTTGGATCCCCATCTAAAACCATTTTATTCATTCTTCGCATCTTTAATACGTGAGACCCATTAGGTTCCTAGTTATGTTGACCACTTGAATCAACACTTAACTCAAGCAAGTCATGAGCGGGATCTAGCAACACATCAGGACTCCCAATTGACTAAAAAGTCAATAGTTTGACTACTAACCAGTCCATAGACAATGTTCCCATGCAATTCATCCTTTCACCATTTATACACCACTTGGTTCAGAGTTCGGTTAAAATGTCAACTCCTACTAGACTGACTACCTCACATCTAGCCTAAGTGATGTTAGTTATTGTCCTTAAGGCTCATTACTCAATTAGATATGGCACTGAAGACTATCTTCATGACATTTCCATTTTGGCTAGAGATTCCCAAGTAATGAATTCTAATGAGAGGCTGTGGGTATCATCTCCTTCTATTAGGAGTAGTAGATCCTTTATTGACTACTCAATTACCTTCAAATACCTCAAGTAATACCCATTCACAACCCTATAAGCAACCTCTAAGAGGAAACGAGGAATGGAGGCAAAGTACAAGATTAGTATCTAAGACATCCTTGAGCACCTTAATTTTAAAGATATTTGCACCATTACTATGATAAGACCATCATTGACACTAGAATAGATTATCCATATGATTGTCTCATGGCAGGTCATCTAATGTACTTACTACTCTTAGCAAGCATCCACTTGTTAACTCTAAACAACTTATTCTTACAGCTTATGAGATCCACTGCTTGATCTAATCAAGAAGTATAACATATGATAGTCTATCCAGATTAATAATGTGCCATCTTATTAATCCTATGACCAGGGATAATTTAAATACTAACATAATTACACATGATAGGAATCTCATTATCATGATCTCATCATGATTTCCTACATGCTATGTAATGTATCAAGGACTTCATTAATTCAAATTAAGATCATTATCAATTTATAAAGAACATGAACATCAAATTAACAAAAAGCCTTTTTTATTAATTAAAATGATTTGTACAAAAAGTGTTAAAGATGATTGCCTTTAGAGCACTTCTCTAATAGATTCTAATAATGAATCTATATATGAATAATCTAGTAAGTATATATAAATAATTGATATATAAATCCAAAACGTTAAACATAGAATAATATAGTCAATCCTAAAAGAGAGTTAAAAACAACATCATTAGCTTAATCATTGACCAAATATGTTCATCAACCTTGATATCTCTTTGAACTAGACAGATGAAGCTTATCTGCTTATAGATCTCAAAAAGGAAAGGAATCTACCTCTTTTTGAGTCTCTCATATCTCTATACCATTTTTAACCTCTTAAATTCCCTTTTATTTTGAAAAATTAGGTTGCCTAGTTATGCAGGGTTAGCTACATGGGCATATAAGTGACTTTATATGTTAGTTTGATGGAAATTGTAGAGCTACACAATCCCAGAGAGATACATGACTATATCAGTCACTTGTAAGGGGCACATAAGTCTCAAGGTTGCTTGAAATAATGTCTTTGAGTTGATACATGTTTTTAGTGAGTTATAAGTTCTCATACATGGTCATGTAAATCACAGTAATTCCATTTCTTCCATTCGTAGTTCTATGCTCACCCTAATTCACCTCTATCTTGCTCCATAAATGCAAATAAGATTGAATATCGATCGAATGGCTCCAAGGATGTAGATTTATCTCTTTTTGGTTCTTATTCCTCTAACTTGTACCTAAAGCAAAATATGAACCAAAATAAGCATCTTAAGCACATTATAACATTAATCTTTAAGCATAAGGGAATAAATATATCAACAATTAAGTACTTTCCAAAGTGAGTCAATTGCACATCTATAAATAACCAATCTTCCTTCAAATTTAGAGGTTAGGTATAAGTTTGGAATCTATCAAATATAAGAATATTCCTATCTAGATTAACATTCATAATATGTCATTAGAGTACTAGTTTGCAAAAGGACCTAGCATTATAGCTAGTTTCTTTATAAAATTTGTATAGATTAAACCATAACAATAAATAAAATGATTGGATAAACTAAATTATGTTTTAATAGGAAATTAAGTGATGAAATATAAGAGGAGATTATGTAGAGTTGATAAACCTTAAAATTTAGACATAAAAATATGGTGGGTAACAAGGACGTACTCAATCTGAATATAGTGGAGAGACCAGTTAATTTGAACTTAGTGACTATGGAAATTGAGTTGGAAAGGTAGTTATAACTTGAGAACATATACGAAATCACACTAAGAAGCTAGCCTGGTTAATCAAAATAATAAAATGTCTAAGAAGGAAGAAGTATTTAGAGAAAACAAATCAATGGAAGAAGAAATACTTATGACCGAAAGCACTAAGGGTGGGACTATAGATCGACTGTTTAAACATGATGATAAAGCATATATCTTGGATAGAGGTAACCTAGACATGTCATGGAAGGAGTTTATCACAAGTAGTAAGAGGAAATTAGGGAGAAGAGGATGGTCCAAAAGATCCATTCACATGTCCTTTACATGTCTATATTAGTCTAAAAATAAATAAAAAAATAGTCCTAAAGAATTCCATTTGGAAAATATGCCTACTTTGATGGGGATACTAGAATCTAAACTCAAGTACGAGTATATTTTAAAGATAAAATCCTTAAGTAAATGTTATGATTCTTATCTAATCACTAGTACCATCACTATGGTAGAATTGTGATTAGTTTTGACCCAAAGCTAGTGAAAGTCAATAAATATATAATTAATTTATCAATCGATACATTTGGAGATGCAATTTTTTCAGGAAAGTGTAAAGGGAGATGTTTCCTTTTTATATGGATCCCATTTTCCATTTTAAGAAAAAGTACTGTAAAGTGTTCTCGTTAGGATTTAAACTAGTAATAAAGATGCTTGGATTATTCTTAGTGACTTCGATAATATTCTTTACACCTTTGAAGCTTCAGGTAAAGCATGCCTAAAAAAATTCAAAGAGGAACTCAAATAATGTGTGGACAAATTAGGCATGACTAATCTAAAATTTTAAGGGTGTTTCTATACTTGGAGCAATAAGTAAAGCCAAGGATGGAACATAAGTAAGAAACTAGACATATCCTTGGTAAATGAGAATTGGTTAAAGAGGTTCAAAGAGAATAAGACCATCTTTATAATGCCCTTGTTCTTTGACCATTCCTATATAGTCAAAGGAGGTATGTTCAATAAGAGTATAAGAAAATAGCCCCTTCAATTTTAATAATTTCCTTGCAAATGATGAAGGATTTGAGGAGGTTGTGTTAAAAGGGATATCTAAGCCATAACTAGATATAAAATTTATATTATGTAAGAAAGCTTGATCTAATCAAAGAGGAACGTAAAATTTGAATATTAGAAAGAATGCATGGCTCTACATGAAAGCCTCAACTATAAAACC
The DNA here is from genome assembly GCA_024520975.1 of Erythroxylum areolatum. Classification (NCBI taxonomy): domain Eukaryota; kingdom Viridiplantae; phylum Streptophyta; class Magnoliopsida; order Malpighiales; family Erythroxylaceae; genus Erythroxylum; species Erythroxylum areolatum. The sequence continues at coordinate 56,626,405 of JANIJH010000006.1, read as the reverse complement.
AATACTAAAGGTGGAAGTATACAAAAATCCAGGGGATCCTTACTAGCTCAATAAGGAGAATAATGCTCTTAAGTTATATTCTAAGGTTGTAAGGAACTTCAACTCACTGTTCACATAGAAATTTAGATGCTTATGGCTTAAAAAAAGGGATGTAAATACTATTTCTTTTCCACCAAGCTATTATAGATAGAAAGAACACAAATATAATTAGGTTATTAATGGTTGGGAATGGGAGAGTTACTAGTGCAAGGAGGATTTTAAAAGTGAAGCATATGGCTTCTTCAATACTTCCTTATGAACAACTAATCTTGATAGTTCCTTAATATGACGTATGCTAGAATCATTTATCTAAGGAAGAAATATAGAAGTTGAGTGGTCTTTTAATTCTCTAGATATGGAGAGAGAGTGGGCTTTGAGATGAATCCATAGAAGGCCTTAAGTTTAAATGGATTTAATAGGTGCTTTTTTCAAGGCATGTCATTTGATAAAAAACTTGATTAAATAAGCATCTATGGAATTCTTTGAGAAAGCAAAGTTGCTTAAGGAGATATTTATTTATTTTATTCCTAAGACCCTTAATTTGCGTACCTTAAAGGAATACATAACTATTTTATATTCTAATTTACTTAACAAAATCATCTAAAACCTACAAGTTTCAAAATTAAAGTGACAACTCATTAGAGGATATAATAGGCAAATCCTCCTTAAAATTGTACCATAACTTTCACAAAGCAAATGACTCAATAGGGCAGGAGTTTATTCTCAATTTGGTAGAAGTTTTTGATGTCCTTAATAAATTTAGGAATTGGATCAAATTATATATAACAGCTATATCATTTAGTGCGCTCATTAATGGAGAACTAATTGAGAAGTTTAAAAGGGGAAGAGTTTTAGGAAAAAAGGACCTTATATCCCCATACTTATTCAGTTTATACATGGAAGCATTAATAAGAATGTTGAAGCATAACATTTCTTAGGATGAAAGTTTTAATACCTTTCCTTTGCTTATAACCTTTTACTTTTCTCTAAAGCTCATGAAAATTCTATAAGTACCCTAATGAAAACCCTTTATGCCTTCAAGAAGTTGTACAGGTTGGGCTTAAATACAAAAAAGGTATATGTTACTTTCTAATAATGATATCCATTAAGCAAATTGGATTTCAACAATCATTGGAATTTTGATTAAAAAAACACTCCAATTAATTGCGTTTGGTTGCCAATATCTAGAAGGAAACTTTAAGTCAGAGATTTCTTTCTATTGGAAAATCTATAAAGGAGATTGGAAATTTGGTGTACAAGTCATTAGCATATGTTGTAAGAGTCTAATTGACAAAATTTATATTAAACTTTCTCTTTGTGTATCAGACATCAAATATGTTCCTATCTAAAAAACTCTCCAAAGCTCTAGAAAGATTGATTAGGGGCTTCCTTGGTTTAGGTGGGCTTAACAATTAGGTTATTTATAATGTTTTTTAGGTGAAGTTTGTAAACCAAATATAGAATAGGGTTGGGAATTACGCCTATAAATATTAGTAACTAAGTTTTTATGACCAAGAGATTGTGGAAAGTAATGGATGGTAAAGAGACTTTATAGATAAGATGGGTCCATACACATTTCTTAAAGGTTAAAAGTATATATGAGATTATTTGTGGGCCTTCCTTTTGTTAGTATATATTTCAATTGCTCAAACTAAGAAATAAGCTAGTTGATAATTTTAAATGCTTAATGGGAAGTGGGGAAATAACCTCTCTATACTTTGATAATTAGAGAGTGATTGGACCTTTATGCAACACATAACTCATAAACAGACTACTAGAGAGATACCTTATCAATTTAAAAATTAAACTATGGATTAGGGAAATTAAAGGGTAATTTGGAATAAAAATTTATTAACTAAAGTTGTTTTCCTTATACGGCTAACAGTTAAAAACATACTTAGGATTATAAAAAAGGGCAAAACCCAATATACAAGACTACCCACTTTGGAGGTTCGGGTTAGGGTTATCAATTATGCGTAGGTTCCTTTTATATTTTATAAAGAGGCTATTTTTATGACTTAAACCTGTGAACTTTTGGTCACAAAGGAGTAACTTTACTAGTTGCTTGAAGTCTCACTTTATTAAAAACAAACTTAGCACTATAAATAGGTTAATGCTCCTAAACCTAACAAATTTGATGACATCTTTGTAAGGAAGATTCTAAAACTATTTTTCATTTATTCTCTTCACTAAAATACTATCGACATGACAAACCTAGCTAAATTGTTTTAAGTTCTTGTAATGGTTGTGCTCCTTAAGGAATATATCAAAAGGGAACACATGGTAGCCTTTGGTTCTTGTATGTCCAAGATATGAAGGAGACAAATGAAAAATGTTTTAAAGGTTCAAAGAAGGATAAGCAATAGGTGCTCGTTGAATTGCTACAATGGATAAGAGAGCAAGTAGTTTTAAATAAAGAAGTTAGACATTGTAACCTGGGATTGCTAAGGCTTAAAGGATTAACTTAAACACTAGACAACAATAGAATAAAATAAGAAAGAGGCTTTTAAAGAGGGTAGCAGTTAATAATATATGCTTAGGAGGTGTTTTAATGTAATTTAGTGTTTTAGCATATTTGTTGAGCTTGAAGGTTCACCACCTATTGTTAGGTAATCCTTTTAAAGCTTTGTCATGTTTACTCCTTCCTTAATTGTAACAACTCATTTTCATATTAAGGACTACATTAATTGTAATAACCCATTTTCATATTAAGGATTAGAACTTTAGCTTGTTATTATAATTAATTAATTGCATATCATTAACATACACACACATAAATTATGATTTTATACACATTACAATGATAGCATACGCACTTAATTGATTCATTCCAGGGTATGAAAAGTTTAAAATGTTTAAAATGTGAATTGTGAAATGTTGATGCCTTATATTTTGGTTTGATTTATCACAAGTAGTAAATTTGGAGTTAATTGGTATAATCAAAAAATTGAGGGATTAAGATGTAAATTTGGGTTTAAAAAAATTCCAAGTGATAAGATAAATTGATACATGCAAAATTTGGATGATTTAGCCTATAATTGAGTGACATTTGGCATTGATCATTGTGTGATAAATGGGTTAGTAAGTTGATGAAAAATGGCATAGTTGATTAATGGAAAAGTGGCAATTGTAATTTATGACATGTTACCTAGCTTTAATGGTGACATATGGCAACATATATGGTTGATACATGTTGAACATGCCTTTAGACATATGGCCATTCCATTAGATGACACCTAACACCTTAAGTGTAACATTCAGCAGGAGCAAACTTGGTTTAGCTCATTTCTTGTTCTTTCAACTCTCACTCACACCACCAAAACTCTTTTCTTTCACCTCCCTAAACTTGCTTGTAACACCGGACTTTCGGAGCCCTTTTGTGTTGTACTGTATTTGGAGATACCACTATATATTGATGTATACATATGGTTGTATATGATTTCAAAGATGTATTTAAGTCATTTGGGTGTATATGTTAAAGATTTATAATGTTATATGCCCTTACATGAACATAGAATTCATCAGTATGCGGATTCTTGGAGATTTCTGACATATGAGCTTTTAAGTGGATAAAATCGAGTCCATTGGATGGATATGACCATGATGGTTAAATTAAATGAGTTCTAATGCCTTAGAGGTGATTAGACATGATTTATAGACTCATGGGACACTTAGAAACCTTTATTGGAAAAGTTGATGTGTATAAGGCCTTATTTGCAAATTGTCAAAAGTTAAAGGGCTTAAATGTAATTTTTCAATTCTTACAGGACCAATTCATAATTTTATAAAATTAAGGGGATTAATTATAATTTTCAAAAGTTTGAGGACCAAAATGAAAAAAAAAGTTTTGGTGATTCCCAAATTTTTGGCTTAATTGCAAATTTAGGAAAAGTTTGGAGGGTATAATGGTAATTTCATATAACTAAGGGCAAATTGGTAAATTCACCATGTTTGGTCAAAGCAAAGTCTAGACCCTTCTACATGGTGTGGCCATGCAACCCCTTTTATTTAGACATTAAAACACTTAGTTTTAATTAAAAGAAAGAAGAAGAAAGGAGAAGAGAGGAGAAGAAGGAGAGTTTCAACTATACATAAAATTCTAGCATCTTTTTTATTCTTCAAGTCAAAACAAGGCGTTCCATGCTAATTTGGGATCAAGGAACTCAAATCTATTATTAGATTTGAGAAATTCTCAAAGGATTTGAAGATATCATTAAAGGAAAGTATAGGTAACTTCTGTCTCATCTCTCTCTACACTATGATTTTGAGTTTGATATTAAGATATGTTGTTCTCCATGCTTGAACATGAATGAAATGTGGTTGAGAGGAATGAAATGTGACATGGATAGGGTTATTTAAGTTAAAACCAAAATTGTCTCCTTTAGGTGAAAGTTGGTGAATTTTTAAATATCTTTTGAAATTGATGGTCAAAATGAATTCTATGGTGTTAATTATACATGTATGATGTGAATTGATAATGAAGAATGAACAAGAAGTTTGTTGGTTAAGTTTACATTGAAATCGTGGGAGAAGAAGTGGATTAAGGTAATGAGTTGTGTCATTTATAAATATAGCTTAAATGAAAGGAGTTGGTTTGAATGGATTGGTGGAATGTGTCATTGAATAGGAGTGGTTACTATATGAAAAGATAGGAGCATGAATTACTAAGACAAAGTCTTGAAAATGTAACTTGAAAGTCATGCACATTAGGTGTTTGTTAAAATGCCTATGTGAACTTGGCTTAAGATTTAAGGCTTTGTAATGGTATGCATTGGAAAATGTTTTCATGTTTGCTTAGAGTGAACTTGAATTGTTGCTTAGAATGATGAGTAATGTCCTAATGTGTTTGGACAAAGATGGGCTTAATTATGTTTTGAAATGAGTAAGTATTGGATTAAAGGCATTAAATGCCTTAGAAAATGCAAAAAAAAAAAACTAATGTGGATAGTAAGGAAGTAACCATGTGAGAAATTAAAGTGTTGAATACTATAGCTCAAAAGGAATGATATTGTGTTTTATACACTTATGTGATGGTGTATAATTATAAAATTTATATTAAGTAGTAATTTTATTGTATGTCTTTTATGTGTAAAGGCTCGAGAGCTAGGAATGAAGGAGCTCGTACCGAGAATTTTTGAAGGCAAAGTAGTGCATACTATCTTTTGAGGTGACTTGGGGAACCATATTTCTCATATGGGATTAGATCACTCTAAGACATGTGTGATGACTTGTATGTTAATTTTGGACCTAGGTAATGCATAATAGAATTTAATCTCCAATAGATGCTAGTATATTTGTGTATTTAATAAACAATATTATTTTGAATAACTCTTTGCTATTGGAGTGCAACTGATGTTTTTATTTGGTATTTTGAGAAATGACATTGTTTTTAACAAACCTGCACTCGAAGTGTAAAAGAATAATGTTTTATTTTCTAAAACTATGTTTTTGAACAACTTTGCACTTAAAATGCAAAGATGACTTTTATGACATGAAATAATGTTTTCAAACTTACTTATGCACAAATGAGTCATATATGCTATGTGTGGTTTTCTCTTTTGGCTTAGAGCCATAGCAAGGTTTCATTTTATTAGTTGGATCGATAAACAAAGGCATGATGCCTTACTTAAATTTTGATACTTAAATGATGTATATGATTTTTGTGATTGGTGAGGAAACGATTGGCCAATTGTTTGTTGGGCACAACTGATTAAGCGACCCCTGTACTTTTGACACTGGTACATTAAAGTCGAGTCACTGTATCTGAAGTGAATCACACGTTAATACAAGACTTATTATACGCTGTATAAATGCACAAGAAGGGGGGTTGAATTGTGTATTTCCCCTCTTTGAAAATCCTTTCAAAAATGTTTTGTTAAA
>JANIJH010000006.1:56246015-56291236 GCA_024520975.1 Erythroxylum areolatum | reverse complement strand
TCTCAAGAAGGATACAACGAAGGATATTTGGGATTCAATGAAGCAGAAGTACCAGGGCAACACTCGAGTAAAGCGTGCTCAGCTGCAAGCACTACGCAGAGAATTTGAGGTACTGCAAATGAAAAAGGGAGAAACTGTAAGTGAATTTTTCAGTCGAACTCTTGCTCTTGCAAATAAGTTAAAGGAAAATGGTGAGGATAAAGGAAATGCTGGTGTTGTTGAGAAAATTTTGAGGTCCATGACTCTTCAATTTAATTATGTTGTGTGCTCAATTGAGGAATCAAAGGACACAAGCACGATGACAATTGATGAGTTGCAGAGTAGTCTTCTAGTTCATGAACAGCGCATGATTCCTTTGGTGGAGGAAGAACAGGCGTTGAAGGTCACTCATGGAGAGCAAATTGGTGGTAGAGGACATGGACGTGGTGGCAGAGGCAGAGGAAGGGGGAGGATTGACAAAGCAATGGTTGAATGCTACAAATGCCACAATCTTGGACACTTTCAATGGGAATGTCCATAAAAGAAGAAGGAGGCTAATTTTGTTGAGGAAGAAATGCTACTAATGGCTCTGCTCGAACAAAATCCTCTTGGTCAAGAAGGAGGTGATGTATGGTTTCTTGACTCAGGCTGTAGTAATCATATGTGTGGTAAAAAGGAATATTTTTTTACTTTGATGAAAATTACACTGACTTTGTGAAGTTGGGTAATAATGCGTATTTAAATGTTATCGGCAAAGGCAATATCAGGCTTCAGGTGAAAGATTCTGTACAAATCATCACTGGTGTGTATTATGTACCTGACTTGAGGAATAATTTACTGAGCATTGGACAGTTACAGGAAAAAGGTCTGGCCATTTTGTTTCAATGCAACATCTACAAAATTTATCATCATGAGAAAGGACTAATTCTGGAGACAAAAATGGCTTCAAATCGAATGTTTGTTCTCAATGCTGTGTCTCGACCTATAGGTTCAGCATGCTTCAGTACTGTGCCAGAGGATGCAGCTCACCTTTGGCATAATAGATATGCACACTTAAACTTCAAAGGTCTACAGACACTACAACAGAAGGAGATGGTGTTGGATCTGCCCCAGCTTAAGCTACCGTCAAAGCTGTGCAGAGATTGTCTAGTTGGAAAGCAACACCGTGACTCCTTTCCAAGCACAAGCAGCTGGAAAGCTACACAAGTCCTACAGTTCGTCCATGCAAACATATGTGGACCAATCATGCCCATGTCAAATGGCAAGAAAAGGCACCTGTTCACTCTCATTGATGATTTTAGTAGAAAATTGTGGGTTTAATTCTTAACTGCTAAATCAGAAGCATTTGACTGCTTTAAGAAGTTCAAGAGTTATGTTGAAAAAGAAGTGAACTTACCTATAAAGAATTTGCGAACTGATAGGGGAGGAGAATTTACATCCCAAGAGTTCACTGATTTTTGTGTTGAGCATGGCATTGGAAGATGGTTAACTGCTGCCTACTCGCCTCAACAAAATGGCATAGATGAGCGCAAGAACAGAACCATCATGAACATGGTTCGTAGTATGCTATCTGAGAAGAAGATTCCAAAGACGTTCTGGCCTGAAGCTGTTAATTGGACTGTACACGTGCTGAACAGAAGTCCAACTCTTGCTATCAAAGACAAGACTCCAAAAGAAGCATGGAGTGGCATCAAACCCTCAGTTAAGTATTTCAGAGTCTTTGGTTGTGTCTCACATGTGCATATTCCTGATCAGACTAGAACCAAGATTGATGATAAAAACATGCCTTGCATACTACTGGGCGTTAGTGAAGAGTCCAAGGCCTACAGGTTGTATAATCCTATCACGAAAAAGATTCTGGTGAGCAGAGATGTGGTGTTTGAAGAGGATAAAGGCTGGTCATGGGAAGACAACAACTTTGAGCACATGGTGTGTGATCTAGAGTGGGACGATGATGAAGATGCTGGACCAAGTGAAAGATCTGATGGAGACAGTTCTGGTGAACCAGTTGTAGGAAATTCCTCTCCTACACCTACTGCACCTACTACTGGATTGCCTCCAAGAAATCGCAGACCACCTGCTCACTTGCAAGACTTTGTGTCAGGAGAAGGGTTATCTGATGAAGAAGAAGTAGAAGGAGACATGACCATGTTCACTGAAACAATTGGAGATCCTTTATTTTTTGATGAGGCCGTAAAAGATGAAAAATGGAGATTAGTAATGGAAGCCAAAATGCAAGCCATAGCAAAAAACAACACCTGGGAATTGGTGGAGTTACCGAATGGGAGCAAGAAAATTGGGGTGAAATGGGTTTACAAAACCAAACTTAATGAAAATGGCAAGGTAAGCAAGTACAAAGCAAGACTTGTGGTGAAGGGATATGCCCAACAACATGGTGTTGACTACACAGAAGTGTTTGCTCCGGTGGCTCGAATGGACACGATCAGACTGATAATTGCTTTTGCTGCAACCAGAGGATGGCCCATATACCAATTAGATGTAAAGTCAGCCTTTTTACATGGTGACTTGTAGTTGTAGAGCAACCGTGTGGCTATGTGCAGAAAGGGGCTGAGAACAAAGTCTATAAATTGAAGAATGCACTATACGGGCTCAAGCAAGTACCACGAGCTTGGTATAGCCGGATTGAAGCCTACTTCCTAAAGGAGAACTTTGAGAAATGTGAACATGAGCACACTTTATTCGTCAGACGATGGGAGGAAGGGAAAGTACTGATTGTAAGTTTGTACATTGATGATCTTATTTTCACTGGCAATGATGAATTATTATTTGCAGAATTTAAAAGATCAATGCAGCTGGAATTTGACATGACTGATCTCAGGAAAATGAAATTTTTCCTAGGCCTTGAGGTGTGCCAGAACAATGCAGGAATTTTCATATGCTAGAGGAAATTCGCAGAAGAAATCTTGAAGAGATTCAGCATGGATCAGAGCAAACCTGCTCGAAATCCAATTGTCCCAGGTACAAAGCTTGTGAAAGACGAAGAAGGAGTGAAAGTGGATACAACTCTCTTCAAATAGATTGTAGGGAGCCTGATGTACCTTACTGCTACTCGCCCAGACATCATGTTTGCTGTCAGTCTGATTAGTAGATATATGGAGCATCCCACTGAATTACATTTGCAAGCAGCAAAGAGAATTCTTCGCTATGTCAGAGGAACAACTGATTTTGGAATTTTTTATAGCAAAGAAGGAGGAGACGAACTGACAGCATATACAGACAGTGATTATGCTAGTGATTTGGACGACAGGAAGAGCACATCTGGATATGTTTTCTTGTTTAACACTGGAGCTGTATCATGGTGTTCAAAGAAATAGCCAGTAGTAAGCTTGTCTACTACAGAGGCTGAATTTATTGCAGCATCTTTTTATGCATGTCAAGCGATTTGGATCAAAAGAATTCTGCAAGTGCTGGATTCTAATTAGGATGAGTGTTGTGTTGTCATGTGTGACAATAGTTCAAGTATTAAATTGTCAAAGAATCCAGTTATGCATGGATGAAGCAAGCACATAGATGTGTGTTTTCACTTCCTGCGTGATCTCACAAGAGTTGGTACTGTGAAGATGGAATTTTGTTCTACAAAGGATCAGCTGGCAGATGTGATGACAAAACCCCTCAAACATGAAGATTTTGTGAAGCAGCGAGAAGCCTTGGGCATATGCAACAAAGCGTTTATAAACTGAATATCTGAGACAAGCAGTATTCAGTTTAAGGGAGGATGTTAAAGTTGAATTATTCGTTAGTCCGACTGTTAGTCTGTTAGATAGTTAGCTTGATATCTGCTAATAAGGTTCCTGATTTGTAGGGAACACAAAGTTTGTTTTTTCCCATCTGGTTGTTAGCATATTTTTAGGGATCCTACTTAACGTTCCAATTCCTTTTGTACAGCTATAAGTAGCGTTGATTTCTTTATGTGAGTCTTCTATCTTTAAGAAGTACTTGGCTTAAAATGGGGAGTGAAGGCACCAATGAAAGCTTGCTATCGTGGATAATGATGGGAGTAACTAGCACGATGATCGACATAATTGGGATTAGTTCAGTAATTGGCTTAAATGGGGAGAGCAGAAAAGAGAAATCAGATGGCCAAAAGTAATCAGTTCTCAAACGACTCCATATCTGCGTTTTGTGCTTCAATGAACGCTTAGACAAAATCATTGGTCTTTTCCAACTGAATGGCAGCACTTCAATCAAGTTGGGGTGTGATCTTTAACTGGACTTGAATCTCATCGGTCTTTAATTTGAATGAATCTCTTAGACCCAATCAAAGCCCTTTCCTACCCTTCTCCCTCAACTCCATGGACATCCAGAGTCCAAATAAACGTAGCAGCACTCTTGTTAAGGCACTTATTCAAATCAAAACTTAATTAATTTTCTTGCATACTATTCTACTTACTGTCATTGGTCATCATGTAGACAAGTAAATCCCTGTGTTAAGCTTTAGACAATATTTAGTTGTTGCATCAGTAACTGTGTTAATCTAAGAATAAAGTTGTGTATTATCTAAAATTTTTAAACTTTACATTTTAACGAGACTTTAATTAGATATAAATTTTTAAACTTTACATTTTAACGAGACTTTAATTAGATATTGGCGATCCAGATTGGTCATCATGTTACTTGTCTATATGCATCTTGAAATTGAGTCACCCATCTCTTGTTAAAAACGATAATCCTTGGAAAACCAATAACATGTTCTCTCTTTTAGAAAACAAGTAATGATTCTATTTCTATATTCGGTGAACAAAAACAAAGACATCGAGTTGTCCATGCATTAAATTCTTAAACCATCTTATTAGATATCCAGTTATATTTTTGCAATATTTAAGGTAAAAGAGTAGATAAAAAGGCATTGTTTAGCAAAAGTTTGCTGAGAGATTAACCTTCAAATCGAGAAGAGTTGGAAGTTTGAGGTCTTAATCTTCAAACATAGCCCCTACCCTACCCGTATGATCGAGACTGGTATGGAAAAGTGAACATGTACTGAGCACTGACAAATACAGAAGTGTACTAAATAATAAATATAGCAAAAGATACGGGGATCTGAATCACGGAATTATCGGATCGCAATTTAGTTTCCGTGGGATCTTCATCTTTTGACCGAATTCTCTTCTTCCATTTAATTTACATGATCATGAAATAACAGTCAAAAAGATCTTGAGCTTTTATGCATTTCTGTTAGTTGGACCCCTAGGTTTTTTTTTTTTTTTTAGTAAAAGAATTGAGCATACAAGTGAGACGATGCCGTGTGAATTGCCCACTAGCAACGTAGATTTTTATGACTACTTACTACAAAACAATAGTGCGTACTGCGTACCTAACCTATACCGGATCTAAGTTTATAGCAAGCATGCACGAAACTAGAAATAGATCTAGATTTTGTTTTCTTATCAATCAGACCGGCATGGATTATGGGACACCGTTCATTTTCATCTTTTCCTCTGTATTTTTGCTTTGGGTACTGCCGACTGCGACACTTCCATGTACATGGACTCTTTAAGTCAAAAGCCATGAGGCTCTTGCACACCCTTTCTAATTTTAATTTATGATAATTAATCAGAAGGATTAGTCAAAACAAATTGATCATGGAAAACAACGTCCAATACATTCTTACCTTCCACAAATAATTTGTGTTTGTTTGTAAAGATTGAGATTTGGGTTCAGTCCGATCATATTCAAAGCTTTTATCTTGATCACCATATTCCTTGGGCTCCGGGTCCGGGAAAAATCTCTTAAAAGGGCCTACTTTTGTGATTTACGCCATGGTCAAACCCTATAAAGAACCGGTCAAAATTATAAGACTCATTCTGTCACATGCATGTTTATGGATTTGAGTACTTGAATGCGCACTCACGAGTCACGACTGCACCTACCGATCGTTTTGTACTTTTAGTCAAAACCTATAGAGAACCAAAATAATACAATTAAGTGAATTGAAAATTTAAAATGTAATGAATGTAGCACCAGTTGTCATGTTTCCTAACCATTACGATAATACGATGTTATTAAAATATAGTAAATCTTCATGGAAAATTAGAATTTAATGTCTTTTAAATCCATGAACTTATTGAATTCTTGATTTGAAACATCCACCTACCGAACAATCTCATATGGCATTTCTTTTACTTCTTTTTTTTGAAATTATCTCATATGGCATTTCAAATTCATTAGTATCTATAGCCAAATAGGCATGAACATATTGGATTTTGCTTCCAGAGGAAAACAGGGCGCCTAGAATATGAATTACCATTCAACTAATGCATCGAGCTTCCTGTCTAGCTCGCTTAAAGTGTTAAATTTTTATTTGAATAACCCAACAATAAAAGCTTCTTAGAGAAGACAAAGTGGTGGGTTAGTACAACTATTCAAATGAGTTTGTTTTGGTTACTTTCTTTCCAAAGACACCTAAAAGTTGATTGGAATTTGTTGAACATTCAAATAATCAAGCCTTCTTCTGATGACAAGCTTATATGGATTACTGATAAATTAGGAATACTAACAAGCGAGACGCTTCATTTGAGTTGCAACATTTTCTTATTGTCAAATATTACTCTTGGTTATGATTATAGATATATTAAGTGATATGACATGATAAATCTTAATTTCATGGAATCAGAAATAGAAGATTGGAGTCTTTTGACACAGAAATATTTTTTAAAATGAATATTAAGTCGCGGATTCAAATCCGCCTTCAAGTATGCAGCTATTTAAAACTTGGGGTTAGAGCTTTGCCTCCTGCAAGGAACTTACCCGGTTCGAGCAAGAATTAGTTTAAATGTGGATGGCTTAAAGGTACCTTCTTATAGTTGGGACACTACTAAGATATCTTATAGGTAACCAAAAAAAAAGAAATGAAAGATTGGGAGCACAAATGTTCATTTTAAAAAATATTGCTCTTCTTTGTAAATGGTGGTGGAGATAGGCTATATAACTAAACTCATTTTGAAAGAGGCTCTTATGCCTAAAATATTGTTGGGATGAACCATTTAAAACTATTACTACAAAAAAAAAAAAACAATTATGATTGTAACATCATGGAAGTTAAAAAAGATCCCATCTCTAATCAATTGATCAATTTATAAGTTTTTAAATGGTTCTACGTTACGGAGAGTTACGTCTCTTTTTGAGATAATCCTTGGTTGGCGTTCGAAATTCTCAAAAGCACTTTTCTAAGAGTGTTCTTCTTATCCATTACAAGGACGTGAAGGTCGTCGATACATGCTCTCATACTTTGAAAACTGATTACGGGAGAACCTTAAAAGATTGGGAGCTACTTAACCATTATATTTTGATGAACAACGCTGGTTAATATCCCTCCTACACTCGCAAATGAAATAAAACGGTCAGAAATTATGTGTGCTCATTTCTAAATCTTTCAAATGAGCAACCTTTATTGCAAAGGTGAACCGGACTAATTGCTTGTGTGTATTTGCTACTTTGTTCTTAAAGTCAAAACTTTTAGGTTGCTTGCCGCCAATAAGTGCGTTCCTACTTGGGTTGTAGCTCACTTTACGGTAGCTTCTACGAAATAGCGTCACCATCACTTGGAAGATTGTCATTACCTGCTTTTGCACTTGGAGAATTTATTCTGAAATTCTCAAATGGCGGAGACTATTTACTAACTTTCCAAGTATTATTCAAACTTTTCTCTCTCAACTCAAAAGGGAATGATGTGAAATTGATTAAAAGATGGACTATTACAGTTTAAACTTATTGGTTAATTAGAAATGATGGCAAGGATTAAAATATAAAAGTGGTGATTAACATAGTCAAATTCTCCTCTTATCTGTGGGTCATTGCTAAAGAAAACTCTTCTTTTCATTATTGAGACTTTAATCCCAAGTATGATATTTATATGCCAAAGTGACCAACAGACTGTACGTTGTTTATTTTTTTTCCTTGTATTTTGCCCTTGGTTGAGTGCCATGCAGAACAGAAAAAGAACTTCACACGGTGCACGCCGTAATACTTGTACGGACTTCTACAGACATTGGCTATAATCACTAACGTATGACCACACATTTTTAGAAAAGGGCACATCCTCCCTCGTTTACGGATCTCTCAACTTAGCGTACATGTGGTGATCCAAAAAAACTTAGCGTACATGTAGTGTCCTATTATTCCAAAGTATACTGCCACGCGTAATTAAATCAATCCTTTAAGAATTGAATTATAAATTGGTATAATTATACAAGATATTTAATGTTTAAAAAAGCTCTATTAACATTAAATTATTATAAAATTAATTAAAAATAAATAAATTTAAAAAATTAAAATATGACTAAAAAAGTTATCTTTTTATATCGATAATTTTGAAGCTTAATTAAAAAAGAAATTGCTAAATAAAAAGTAATTAATTAATTTTATTAATAAAATTGATTAATTTACAAAATTTAATTAAATAATTTTTAAGTTTTTAGCAATAAAGGTTATTAAAGTAAATTTAACGCCAACTCCAAATCAATTGTTATCGTCCGAGAACAATTTGTAAGGGTAACATTTTTAACTTATTATTCCATTTCTTAATACAATAAATTATATTATCTTCTAATTTTTAAATTCATATAATAGAGTCAAATTCAACTTCAAAGATAAAAGCGTGATAGGATCACATTGTACAAGCTAACACACTATAAGGAAGATAAAGACTAGACAGATGAAAAGGCACAAAATAATTATGTATGTACAAAAAAAATAAATATTATAGTTTTTATGTAATATTAAGTAATAATTTTTTACTTAACTCCATTTTGTTGTTTAAATTGTAGGATAAAATGTAGAAGTTGTTGTAGACATCATTGTCTCAAGAGAATCAGCCCATTATCGATAACATTTGCAACAATGTCCTTAGTACAAGATCCGAATATATCAAAGGTCTTGGGTATGGCCTAAGCTTGTTAATGCATCTTTGTCACGAGTAACATATGCCATGGCGCTTTAAGAGGAGAACCAATCACTGAAGATTAAGTTATAATGTATAAAAGATAAGTTAGATCATAGCGTAAAAGAAGTCAACAAGCTTAAAAAAATGATCAAACAATTACTTACCTCAAACTATGTCAATAGTAGTGACGATAAGAGGCCTTAGTTTAGTTATAAATTTTGTACAAATTATGTAATTAACCTATAATTATTTTTTATAAAATGCATTTCATTTTTAATGTTTATTTATTTCACTTTATTATTATTTAAAAAATATGTCACCAACATTAATTATAAATTGTAACAATTTATATTTCAAATTGTCTTAAAATTTTTAATAAATTAAATTAAAATTATTTTTAACAATTATAATAAAATTAACATTTAAAAATAAATGTTTGTTACAAAAAAGTATTAGTTACTAAAACAAATTCATCACAAAACTTTATTCCCTACATCTTGAAGAGCGTCTTTAAAAGCATTTAACTACAACAAACAATTAGTAGCTAAAACTATTTTATTACAAAAACAAAATCGTAGGTAAAAATAATTACGTACAATTACAGTTTTGTAGATAAAAACTTTTTCTCTACAAAACATATATGTCACAAATTCTTATGTACGACGTTTTTGGTTCTCGTTGGTTATATGTTTTACCGACGAATGTATTATGTATCCAAAATCTTTCTGCGACGATTTCACAAAAATGTCGCGGATATTGTTTTGCTACTCAGATTCAACGGCTATCAGGATGACGATTGTTTTTCATAGCAAATTATTATTTGACACAATTTTTTAATATTTAGTGACGCTTAAATTCGTCACTAATAAGCTTATCTGTGTTAGTTACTGTTTAAAAATCCTTCATTTACAATTTGTTAATATCAATCTTTATTCAATATTTTTTAAAATAAAATATTTAAATATCAATTTTTAATTTTCAATTTTAATACTTTTTCGATTATATGTTTTCATTTATTCATAAATATAATGCTTAATTGGTATTAGTAAATTTGTATTCTCTGGCATACAAATATTATTAGCATCATAATTAAGTTAACACTATTTTTCTCATATGACTGAAAAAAGAATGCTTGCAATGATAAGCATATACTTCAGCCTTTTAAAAAATCACTTTTTTTAAGAATAGAATCGTCCTAGTCAGTAACAAAAATGACAAAATTTACTTTTAAAAAATGATAGAAATAACAATATAAAATATCATAATAACATGTTAAGACTAATAATTAAATTTATAAAAAATACTATTTAATTTAACTCCGTGCAAAACAAGCAGGAAACAAAGAGTTTGGATAAACTATACTCTTTATTTTATATTCAACTAATGATTTAGCTTCTGCTCGACTCTCAAAAATGACACAAAGTCAAAACAAGTAGAAAAAATAAAGAAATTAGAAGCTGCAGTCTAGCATAAAGGGAAGAAAAGTAGAAAAAGTTACTTAATTAAAGAAGCAAACGGCAATAACAATCACCCCGAAAAAGACGGTCTCCCCTTAAATGCATGCAAGAGTAGTGGATGAGTTATAAATATTATGTCTGTTAAGTTAAAAGTAGCAGCAAGCAGTACCACAGTTATAAATACTACAACTGGAAAATGCAAGGACTAAGCTAGTTACTAAATCTAATATTTCCAATGTTGTTAACTGGAAAGTGCGATTTGACCTAGCCAAAAACTTAAAAAGATGAAAGCTACATTGCAAAAGCTTGAAAATAGCGAAACACACAAATTACGGATCCCTATTGCTTCGTTGAATTAGATAACACAAGCTAAGGCAGCCCCCACATGCAAGGTGTTGTTCGAGCAACTCAGCAAAGTTACAAGTACACACCAATCACTGACAAACCTACCCTGGCCAAGTAGATTACGTAATATACAGACCACATATGCCTATGTAATACGCTCTACTTATGTAGCTGGCGTGGTGGTATGCAATCTTCATATGTACATACTGCTTTTTCATTATTGCGTTATCTTTCGTTTTTCTCCACTCGTCTCCTCGTTCGCCTTTTAGAAGCTTTCTGGCATAGCTGTAATAGTTCGAGTCGGCCTTGAATTTATCGCTATTATGCTATATCAGCTTTTGTCCCCATCTTCGTTTTGTCTTCTTCTTCCCAAAATGAAGAAAAAAATGTCTGAAGTTCAAGAATATAAGGCTATAAATGATAGAACAAACCAAGGTCCTATATGGTACAAATTACTGTCATTTGTGTGTTTCATTCAGTGTCTCTCTTCCTATCTCCTTGCTTTCAAGCGTTTTGTTGTTGTTCTTAGCCTCTTAGGTACGGTGCTTGAATTGCATGCATATTTGTATGTTTGTATCACAAGACACTCATTTTTGTGGTATGAGGCCAGGGGTAGCGCTTGCGTATCAACAAAAATACAATAACATCGTTGTTAGTATTCTATGAAACCATCAAGCTGCAACAATCATCAAAGTTTCGAAGTTTAAGGTCATATATATGGTTATAATTACGAGCCAATTTCGAACGCGAACGTACTTGTCTAATACCAAATTTCTTCTTTTCTTCTTTCAGAATATAAATGCTCATCTTGGTGAAGGAAGAGAGAGTGGAGTATCAGATGAATACGGATGAAGCTTATGTTTTTTGTCCACAGTAGTTCAAGGTATGTAAAAGATTCATCAACTTTTTTTAGCGCACTAATATACATGTGTATATATTAATTAGATATAAAAATGATGCAATTTTATCTACGCAATGACTAGTAAGAAAAATGTCTTCGTATAATTTAAGATTAATTGAATTTGTGGTCTACTTGAAGATATCATCATTCTTTTAATTACTCATGGGATGGAAGGGCTTCACTTGCCTTCATGTTGGTGCATAACTACTACAGCCACCAATTTAGAGTAGTACTCAACTCATACAATATTAGGCCTTGAAAATCAATTAATCTTTGGGCTCCAATAAGGAAGCCCCTTGGTAACAATGACACGGATTCTTGAGATCCCGTGATTTCTCTATTCTACTGTAAATAGTTTGTCGTACATTCCCCTTACGAGAAGCGAAATGCTTGGGATCCTCTATTAGTGAAAGGGTTTGGGCTCTGCAAGTGGGCAGGTGTAAATCTCCGGTTCCTTTTTAATTTTAATATTTTTGCCCTTCGTTCTTGCCAATGTTTTCTTTTTACCCAAAATTAATATGCATATATAATTAGATTGCTGGATAGGATTTGAGATTTTTTGGGGTGGTCCAGATTTATATATTAAGCGTAGGTCTGGGTCCAACAGGTTTTGTTTCATTTCTTTGTCATCGTTCTTGCCTTCCAAAAGTTGTAGACTCACGGGCTTTTGGAAAGAAACGAACGTTTTCCAATTTCCACCCATCCAACATTTGACCTCAAATCCTTCAAACAAACTTGCACTTCAACTTATACATTTTAAGGCCGTATTGATTTTGGTGGATCTAAAATGATTAGGATCGTGGCTTGGTGATAAGCTTTCCTCACTCCTGTCAAGAGGTTTGGATGGGTTAGATAAATGATAGCGTTTGATTTCTTGCGGTGGTTCCATTGTCTACGAAATCTTTAGTATGCTTAAAGTTTTAGGTGTTTAACAAAAAGAAATTTGAAATACAAATTTGCTTTACTTCTATGTATGCACCTAAAAGGTTATAAATTCATGAACTGATGCAAATTTTAAGTTCTTAAAGAAAGCTGATATGAGCACTTCATTATACAAAGCAAAAATGACTAAGGTTCAGAAAATTATTTAAATAATGTTATTTAATTTATATATGCTAGCTATTTACTTTATCTTTAATTTTAGGTTAACTATGATTTACAAAAGTCAAATTTTTAAAGGATCAAAGTAATTTTTTATATTTGATATGAAAAAAAATTAAATTAGTTGTAGGATGAGGATCATGATCATCCTATAGATTTTAATTGCGAAGTAATTAATTAATGTCCCCTTTTCCTCGGATGGATAGTAGATGCGCTACTATTTTTGCTGTCCTTTTGCAGCTTATTAACTACACATAAAGGGTTATTTGATTAGGACAATGATTTAACAGGTGTAAATCAATTGCAATCAAAGCATTTTAAATGAAATAACGGAATTAACGTTGAACTATTTGGTGGATCTTTTTTATTAAAATCGATATAAATGAAAAAAGGTCTGAGACTCAGGCACAGACTCAGACTCAGATTCGTTGAATGAAGGAAGAGAAGAGGGGCTGGTAATTTTCGTTCAAACTTAGTGCTGTACATCGTACATTGCCTATCTATATTATACACAAACTA
Organism: Erythroxylum areolatum; assembly: GCA_024520975.1. Classification (NCBI taxonomy): domain Eukaryota; kingdom Viridiplantae; phylum Streptophyta; class Magnoliopsida; order Malpighiales; family Erythroxylaceae; genus Erythroxylum; species Erythroxylum areolatum. The sequence continues at coordinate 56,278,035 of JANIJH010000006.1, read as the reverse complement.
AAGAGAGAAGCGTCATTTCGATGTTTATCATCTTCTGCAAAAAGAGAGTACCATTCTCAATCCACTGGTCTTTATCATTTTCTTTATTCGTTGCGTCCCCTTTGTCGAAAAGATTATCAAACCACTAACATTACTGTTCTGAATGTAGATTCCGGTAACATCAACCCCATTCGACCGTTGATTTACAAAAGGAAGCTTCTCTCTACTCTTCATCCTTCTTTCCCTTTACCAGATCTCTCTCCTAGGGTTTATGTGGAAACGGGCTAGTAGAATTTAAAGTGCGATTCCTAGCTCTCTGTATGTCCCGCTTTGAAGTTAATTACTTTGATCTCAAGAGATCCTTCCGCCTGCCTGTAAGTGCGCGTGACTGTCAGATTCACTCGCTTGAAAATCTTGTTTCCAGTTTAGGGTTTTCTCTCACTACCTTGAAAATTATTCGATTTCTTTTCACATATTAATCTTGAGTTTTCTTGGCAAAGAAAGATTGGCTGTTCATTTGAGATTTTTGATGTTTTTTTATTCCTCTGTGGAGAATGATCAGAGCTCGACAATTGTTGTTAGGGTTGTTTTATGTCAATAATAGAAATTCTTTCTTTCGAAAAAAGGAAGACGGTAGAATTTCTTCTGAATTTATTGATATATGCGTCCTTGGGGTTTAGAGAAAGATTTCCTTATCTTTGATATTTGGATAGCATATTTTGGTTAGTTGTTGCTACAAATCCAGAAAACCATTTACAACCTCAACATCTGCTTCAGTATTAGGGTAAGGGTTTCTATTTTTGTTCTTCTTGTTTCTGAGTTTCTTCTATCCTTAGTTTCTGGTGAGATCTATCTACTTTTCTTTCTCTCTCTTTTTCCTTGCTTTGACGAGCGACACAGGACTCTCTCAGTGCTTGCTGTTGTTTGTCAAGGTAAGGTAGGTACAGGTAGATATATCTTAAGAACAATGAAAAATAAAAATAAAAAGAAGATAGATTTCCAGAACCGCTCTATAGATTTCCAGAACCGCTTCTGAGGACCGTAGAAACAGAGACTAAGATAGATTCCAAACCTTTCCGCCAAAAGCTCTGAGACTGGAGAGTGACTGTACGTGGAAAAGATAAGGAATCGAATGGAATAGGAAAGTTTCCTTTTGATGTATATATAACACTCTTAAGTTGATTAATATTTGCATCGCTTGGGGCTTTTGTTTTCAAAGTTTAATACTCGTATTTTCATAAAGTTATTTATTTTTATGATGTTATTTAATTAATTATTATCAATTTTAACTTAAAAATATGGTATAAAATTTGTATAATAGCTAAAAATTTTAACTTAAAAATATGATATAAAATTTGTATAATAGCTAAATCATACGAAGAAGTAATTAATAATTTTAGACTATAAATTCAATACAATTAACGTGATTTTAAATTGTGAACGGTACCACTACAACTGTGGACAATTACAAATTTTGAATAAATAGTAATAAAAATCTGAATTGTAATAATAGTAATTTTAAAATCCTGGATGAAGTGTAGTAGAACTAGAAAACCCTGGGCAGGCTCTTTTTAACTTTTCATGCGAGTTATGAGCGTCTGCCAGATGCCGGTGACACTCTGAGGGTGTGGCTATATTTGACATCAATGGACGACGACATGTTGCGTGCTTTTGAGTTTTGCCTTTTAGTTTTAGCCCTTTCTCTTTCCACTCAACTTTTGAATAGCCATTCAACAAGTAGTATTGCTAGACATTATTACTTGCGAAGCCGGAAGTCCAAATGTTGTAAGCCCCTCCAGAAAATGACCTCCAATGTTTGTGAACATGGTAATTTAGATCGATATTTTCAAATAACATATTTCTGAATTCAACTTAACATACCAACCATAATCTCTGTCCTCTTTTATTTTTTTCTTTTTCTTAATTTAGTTCTAATGGCATGACCTAAATGCTGTCATTCGACTTTTGTTGAAGTGATAAATTCATAAATCAATTATCGGTTTTATTTCTATTTTTGTTTTGATTTTCTATTTTTAATTTTTTAAAATTATTAATATAACATAGTTATATTTATATTACTGATAATAATTAAATGTTAAATAAAATTTGAAGCTAAGATGATTTTTCTCTATTGTCATCCTTTTTTATTTTCCTTCGACTTAAATCTCGTTGGATATCTTTTTATCCATTATTCATTACTGTACTACATTTCAAACTTCAATGGAGATTTGATGTAATGCAACATCATTTTATGCCAATATATTCATTATCTGATTGTATCCCAACATTCTGGTCCATATGATAAGGGCATTGAATTTATATTCCAAGTGAAAAAGCATCATAGGTTAATGCAGAATAATGTGTTACTTGAGGGACCGAATATAAATTTTTGTTTCACGACTTTATACTTCCTCTTGCTGTTACCCAAAGGCTAGAGTTTTTGGAGGCGCAATCCAAGTATAAGAGAGCACAAATTTTCTTGGAGAAATTTTTTTAAAAAAAAAAGTCTTTATGTTGGACTTTATCAGTGTATCTGCCTAGAATTATTTTCTTGAAAGAATGATACAAATTATTGTACGTCTTGCTGAGCAGAGGACCCAAGGGGGCTATTGGTAGAACATTGTTGGAATCCAGGCAATGTTATCATAACAATGCATGAATCCTATTTATTCATGCCAACCATAACTGAAGATGGGGGGCCTAAAATTATCTTGTTTGCCGGCAATAATGATTGGAACAAAAACTTCGTCAGGACATTACAGAGCACGAGTGATGTCAGTCATTCGGAACTAACTTCAATTTCATTATAATTAGGTGAAAAATAAAGCCATTTTTCTATAAAATTATGGTATTGGGAAGTAATAAATTGTATGGATGTTTCTTTTATCACTTGCAGTATTAGTATATATAGTTTGAGGCTTTGGGATATTTTGATTAATTTTAAGAAGCTAGCTATTCTGGGGACAAGGGAAAAGGGAACTTAAGAGAAGTGTTAAAGGAGAGTGATTAGCGATAGTATGCCCTTTAGTACCAATTCAAAGTGAACATTGAATATCCACTTTCTAAAGGCACCTTAATCCTATGTACTTCCATAACTTTTAGAACCAAAGTTATAGTCCCATAAATTGATAGGCAATCCCTTTCCTTGGAGAGTTTATCAGTACAGTAGTCATTATCAATTATGATAAACGTGCTTCTTGGAATTTTTTTATTACTATAAAACATATATATATATATATTCTCTTCCCTCTTTGTCTATATTTATTTATTAAAAAATTATTATAGTGCATAACAAATTTTGAATTAAATTGTCTCTTTATGTGAATTAATGACGACCAAAATTTTAATCCTATAGTAACTAACACAGATTAGAAGTAAATATATTATTGAATTATGAAATTAATTATAACCTATAAGAGTTACAAATTTATAGTGTATATAGAGTTAGATTATTAATCAATTGTATGACAGGTAACTCCCAAAGCTGCCATTAGACAATAGCAGCTTGCTAGTCGTTCATGTGATCAACTTGGATCATTACAGTTAGCATAAGTTTTGCTAGTCTCTTAGGATCGCGTGCTACATATATATATATATCACAGAAGGTGTCATCGTTTGTAAACTTGATAGTCCAAACGGTTATGAGAACTATGGTATCTTTAGGCAGGGAAAATATAGCTTCTGTAGAATTTAGGAGTTTCAAGTGCTCACAATTAGGTTAATCTTCATATTCCTCTTTGAGAGTCATACAGATATTTGGGTCCGATTATTTTCAATTAACATCACATCATCTTTTTCATATGATCAGATAGCCTTCCTGGTATTCAACAGCTAATCCCCTAGTCCAGAAAATCCCAGAGGAGTTAGAACTAAAGTTAACATTATAACGAAGCACTTATGTATATTATATCAAGGTTGGTTTTAAATTTGGGTCCCGAATTGCAATTGCGGCTGTTATGTTGCACCTGCAACATCTTTAATGGCTATATTAGTTTAAAATTACGGTTTGCTTGATTCTACATTCGAATCATTACCGTAATTTATCGCAATTATATTCATAATTATTGTAATCGCCTGCAACTGCAATGTGGTCCACAATCTGTAATTTAATATCTTGTATTATACATATATATACAAAGTCACCAAGTTGATAACCTGATGCCTGATAATGTAAATGAGGACATGCGTATAGTTACACGGTTAAACGAACAATCGATATCACTTTCACTGGTCTAGAAATGTTAATTATGAGAAATGATGCCACTACAAAACGAAAAGAGCACATTCTAAGTTGCTAATATGCTATCTTTTGCTAATGTTTATATCTCATTCACACCAGCCAAGAAGTAGAGAATTCTAGTTACTATGCCTAGCCAAAAGAATAAAACTTGTAGTTATTATAGCAACATGGAACAAGCAGCAAGGAGTTGGTACAAGTCCTTAACTAGATGACTAGATGTCCACTTTTCATACTAAAATATCTTGATACATATTTTTCTTTTGCCAGGCAAAATGTTAACACAGATCACTAGTGGCAATTGACTTGTTCCAAAATCGTAAGAAGTGTAGGTAAGTTATACCCAGTGCAAAAGTAATCAAGAAGTAAAGAGCAACCAAAGGAAATAACAAAAGATCTGTTAAAACCTCCTAGATGAAACCTCGTTATTTCTTCAAACCATATATTCCTCTAGGTCAAGCAAGTGAAAGGTGTAGATTAAACTTGATGCAAAATGAAAAGAAAAAATATTTTTCAACGAGGAATCATCCTTTGCTGTGTAGTATGTTGCTTTTATATATCATATTATACTTACTTATGGCAGTCCTGCGGCCACAAGTATCGTGGTTGTGGCCACATTTTGTGTCTCAACAGCCATCAAGCACTATCTGATATCTAGTACTAAAAATCATCAAAACTTGGCTATTATTAATTATCACAGCTGGAGCTCAAGTTTTCACTCAAACCAATCAATGAACTATGAAAACATGGCATTGACTGGTTCTCTCCACAAATGTTTTTGTTTCATTTATTCAGTGAGATGTCATGAATTAACGAAGTTCTTCAAAGTTGACACTAAGACTACTGGAAATCATAGGAAGACAAAGTACATATGCGAATGGCAACGCCAAGAGCATAAGTAGCATCAGTGTTCTAAAATGAACAAGAGAAGTGTTTTTTTTCCTTTTTATAAGTTGTGAAATCAAGTTTGGCTGGAGAAATTCTACGGCATGTTCATCTGTCAGCTTGTAGAATGGTGTAAAAGCCAGAAATATAAGTGATTTTAAGGTCTGTAAGTGCATTTACCGACCATTTCAGAGAGTTGCACTGAATCTGTACATGCAGCTGTTAATTACTTTACTTGGAAACGCGAGGAAGGAACACATAACACTGATTTGATAGGAAGAAAACCGAACAAACATTGATAAAACAGCTCAGAAAAAAATTTGCTCATAATGAAAAGACACCATGTATATATATATTACATGCAAAGCAAACAGAAGGAATAAACCATGTTGTTGTTCTTCATTCTCCGCTGACCTGACACGTCAAGGATGTCACGAGTGACAGGAATTCTTTCATTTCAGAACAGACTTTGAATGTTGTAGGGTTCCCAGGATTTGCAGAGGGGCTGAAAATCTGTGAATTGACTCTGCAACCAAATATGTGATAATGGGTTGTTTGGAATTTTCAGGAACAAATCACTTAACCTAGGACATCTCCTCTTTGCGGGGTGTGTGCATTTGTACTTCTAGTACTAAAGCTGTGGGTTGCATGGTAGAACTTCACAAACATCTTATAAAATCAGTTTGGATTTACAAGATTATTAATTACCTCTTCGGAAATTCCCTTGTTTTGCAGAAGACTGAAGAACGGTGAGGAACTCCATTTGCTCATAATCAGTAAGGACTCATCAATCATGTTTATACCCTCTGTCGTGGTACGAAAAGTGTTGTGTTCTTGTGAGCTTTTCGGCACTTCAACCTCGACCAGCATATCTGTGTTCATTAAGTGACTTTGAGTGACTGATTCCTTTCCAGTTTCAAAGGGAGTCATCAAGCAACTTAATTGGCTTGATTCTCGGTTGGTTGCTTCGTGATGATCATCGTGAAGCTTTGATTCATTCATACTTATTCGATTCTTCATCTTTGTTCTTTCTCTTGCCCTTTCTCTTGCCTTGTCCCTTAGCTCCTTTGGGATGAAGTGAAATCCTGTCTTACGTGATGGTTTAACCTTCTTCACCCTGTTGATTATACGAGGGGATTGCTTACCTTGGGTATTATTGCTTCTTGTAATGGCGGTTTCATCAATCGCAGACACAACTTCACACTCGGAAGTAGAAGATACACTCTTGGTCACAACAGTGCTGCAGCTATAATTCAACAGGCTAGTAGGCAGTTTCTTGATTTCAGCTCTTGCTTGTACTAGTAACCACTCAACTGTCTTGCTAGGTTTGTCAAAGTTAAGCTTATCTTGTAGATCAAAAAACTCTCGGGCAACTTTTAGGGACAGTCTCATTCTCCGATCTCTTGGTCCTTGACGGGTGTTAATCTTGCTGTGACGATCCCGCTTTGAAGATCTCTTTCTGGGATTCAAGCCAGAACTGTGATGAGATTTTTTGCTGAGCTCACCGGCGTCCACACTTCTGCTAGAACCGACCATGCTATCAATGGTCTCAGAGATTGTAGGATCAGTAGCTTGCAAAGGTTGCAGTAGGAGATCATGGAGGCCATAGTCTTCTAATTCCAAGTCCTCGGGCCAGTGGAAGAAAGACGAGGGAAAATCGTCTTCGATGGAGTTGGAAATAATGTCACTGAAAAAGGGTTTGTTATAAGCTTGTTGATAGCTAAAGAAGATAGAGTTGTCGCCATTGTTGCTGGAGGGAATCATTTTTGGTATGTAGTTGCACCGGATATGTAACCTAGCTACGCTACCAAGGTAACTAATTGGTGGGACTAGAGCCTGAGAATGACATATGCACCCTTTGGTTTCTCTCTAATAGAGTTAGCAGCCAAGAAATTCCATGATCTTTTCCAATTTCACATCTCTGCAAGCAATGGAAACCAGTTGTGTTAAGTGACAGTCATTTGTTACTTAACTTTTTTTTTTTTTGGACCCTCAACTCAAGACCAAGGAATGAGAAAGACAGCTATATCACCGGATGCATACCGCTCATATATGTTTTTTTTTTTCATGTGTATGTATATTATAGGCATAAATACGTTGTTGAAGTTGCATACAAAAGCAGTGGGGTGTGAGTTAAGGGAGAGAGGGGCAGAGAAGGTCCATTTACCTTTCCAGAAAGCACGGGATTGCGCTTGAGAAAGACCGCAAAGAACAAGTACTACATGTTCATGGGGTGCTGTGGAATTGGGAGAGGGAGTGAGAGGTTGGGGACAGTCGGGGAGGGATTTGAGTTTGAGTCATGATTGTTGAGATGGGATCCAATTTATTGGCCAAAATGAGCAATCTTTGTTTTTTCGGTTTTATTTTTATTGAAATGAAAGGTTAACCTGTTGGGCTTATGAAAAGCATATGTAAGGAAACTAAGGTAGGTATAGAAAGTTAAATAGCCATACTAGATATCCTAGATGCCAGTTCACTTCACTTCACTTGGGAAAGCATGTGGGACATTGATAGAGCTAAAATTGACAGAGACCGAAAGGAGCATTAATTATCATCCGAGAAGTTGCATGGGCAAGTGGGTTTTGTGGGTTAAGGTTTGTTTTGTCACGGAGGCCGTGGATCATAATTATTATGTATTGAGTTATGGTGATGACGTTTCAGTGTAATTTTAAACGGATCAAAATATTAACATAGAAAGAATATAATGATATATCAAGTTATGTTTTGTAAGATTTAACTTCCACGTGGCCGATGTCCAAGCCTAGAAAGGAAGGACAATTATTTCGCTCAAAGGGCATATGCTGCAGCAGCAGCTGCTGCTGCTGCTGCTGTGAGAGGGTGTCATGAGAACCAATGCTTCTTTGACTGTTCTGAGTCCGGAAGTCGCTTTCACTTAAAAGAGAAGCTCCAGACTCTCTCTTTCTTTATCGGTTGTATTATGTCATGTGCATTAGGAATGTTATTGTTGTTGTTGGACTATCTTCCAAGCTAGCCATGCGTGCTTATCGGTTTAGCTTTTCTGTGGGAGCTAAAAAAAGCTGCCTCTTTCTCTATCACAACAAACACAGATTTTCGTCAAAGAAGGTTTGCTCGGTGCTTGTACTGTCCAATGCTATGCTATGCCGTCCACAAGAATCTCTCTAAAAAACCCTAGCCAATCACCTCTTCCCATAACTACACAAGTGTCATCTCATTTGGAATTATGGCAATAGTACTATCCACAACTGAGAAGTCCAACCTTCTATCTGTAGGCTACCATTTACTTACTTGCTCGTGATTTTTCGTTTCCATTTTTACATGCCGCTTTCTCCACTACTTGTACAAAAACCTTTGTCTCTCTAGCTGAGCATCCACCTCTTTTAGACTTGGAGGACCACATGATATGGAGAGAGCTGAGTGGTTCTAAGGTTGCTTTCAAGCAAGATGATAACTACGAACAAAAGGTGATGAATGTACCATATTTGAAGTGGATGATAAGAGACCATTAAACGCTTCAAAGTCTTCGTCTCAGTGCTTTCATTTCCTTGATTAGCTCATCATCATTCAAATCCATCTCTCTAGCTTTGGGTTCTAAGCTCTTGAAGCTTTCATTAGTATATGACACCCACGAACAACGTCTCTTAGTTAATGGACTTATCAATCCTGCAATCCACTGTACGTTTTCTTTAACTCTAATCCCAGGCTCCCCACCTTCCTGTAGGCCAATCTGCCGCTGTTAGTCAAGTGCGTATATATATACACACAAACACGAGTATATTTGCAAGTGAGAACCACACAGTGGCCTAAATAGAGATAACCTACTGGTGGTAGATATTTAGTTTGCTATCTAAATAAGTCTTTAAGTAGCAGTCGGAAAAGATACTGACAGACGCCAGATAACAAGTTAATTATCTGTCCTGGAAACATGTGATGGTAAAATTAGAGCCATTTGGCATAACCACATATATGAGTTACCTTATCAGAAATATGCACATATGCATTTAGCATTGTTTGCTTGTTTTGTAGTTCTTTCACTCTTCCCAAGATGCATTTGACATCAAGTCCAATGGGGGATGAACCATTTTCCAGGGGAAGCAAGGGTATCAATAACTCGTAGAACAATAATTTCTTGTGCAGTGCCTAGATTTGGTATTCGATGCTTTAGGAATCTGGAAAGAGCTTGTTTCCTTGAGTAATTTGTTTTTGCCAGCAGCTCAATATATATGTATATGGGTCTAGATTCTTTTGAACATCCAAGGTATGTGGATGGGATGGAAAGAAAGTCATGCTACTTTTATTTATCACCAAGCGGATGTGAAATATCTTTTGGGTATAACATGACTTTGAACTGAAGTGGATGATGACCATAGTTTGGAGGTGCATCTGAACCTAAAGAGGGACCTAGGACTCACTAGGGCACCATTTGCAAAAATCACATCCATCACAGGACATGAATAAAGTTTTGCCATGGGCATTAGCTTGGAGATCCAAAAGTAGATTGCAAAAAGATGAGAATGAAGGGTGGTTTCCCGTAAATTAAGCTGAACCAAAGCAAGAGACACCAAACTTTGATGGCAGTGCATGTTGTCTTTTCCGCTTCACGCATGGTCTAACAACAAGTCCATTACCATTTCTCTCTTAATGATTAATGACAGGTGTGCTAATTAAATCTTTTTTTTTTCTGCCCAATAGCAAGTCGATTACTTGGTATTCCATCACGAGAACGTATATTCTATGTGACGCTCATCAATTATACATCCCTCAATTATTAGCTACTTGTATTAAAATCACTGAACGTTTTCTCATACTAACATGAATTTTGATTGGAATTGGGTCACAACCTCCATATGTGACCATTTAGCTTTGTCTCTTCCACCTCAGGCCATTTTGAGAAGAAAAATGAATCGCTCTCTGTACGATTGTTGATTGTATTATTCAATCTTAATCTGCTACGATTTGATTAGATTGTCCATAAAGTTATAGATAGGATTGTTCTCCTTTTAGCACAGTCGACACCAATATTAGTGTTCCCTGCGATTTGATGCTTCAACATCCCAAATGTTTCAACAAGGTTGTGTCGTGTGATATACACAAAAGATCCAATGACAAATTTGATTTCATGAGATGCAATCGTCATAAAGTAAGCACATAAAATATGTGAGGAAGCAAGATGCCTTCTGGCCCACCAATTAAACTTCAGTTCTTTCATGGTTTTTTTTTTTTTTTTCAAATCGACTTATCAACATATATAATATGTGCATACAAGTGTGGCATTGAGATGGATGCGGGAGTTCGACTTCGGAGAGATATCTTCTGTTCCCTTATCCTATTCCCCTTATTTTTAGGTGATTTTGGGCCTTCTTTTTTTATAGAATAAATTTTTATAAAATAAAATAATAGAAATAAGTAATCTGAAACTAGCAGACACTTAATTCTAGAGGAAAGCGACGTGCACAGTTATCCACCAGCCTAAGCCTAAGCCTAACCATTGGGTCCTCGGCCTTAATATTTATACTAAAAATATAAGTAAATTTTAAAATAAATATTATTGTTTGCAAAATTATTAAACTTATTTTAAATTAATATTCAATTTAGTTATACTAAATTAGTAATAATTTAATTAGAATTATTAACCTTAATCTAATTAAAATAATCTAATCTAATCCTATTAACTTTATTAAATCTTTTCATGAAACCCACCACCACGGCCCGTTCAGTTCATCACAATCGCTGCCGCCACCAACAACCAGAAGCTCAATTCAATCTCTTCAGCGTCACCCTTTTATCATTTCATAAGCATCTCTGATTTGAAGTTGGGAAGATTGGTGAGAACATGACATGAATGATTGTGGAGGTTCAGTGCTTTTCAAGTGGTGGAGAAAATGGAAACGCCAATTACTTTGTTGTGGAAATTAACGATCCAGATGTTGCATTCCAACCAGTTGAAAAGAGGGGAGGCAAAAATGCGAAGCAAGTACAATGGTCTTACATATCAAGGTTCATTGGGTCGTTGGTGCTAGCTTCTGCTTCTCTCTTTCGAGCGCCATTAAAACAAAAGCTCATCTTTGGACTTAGTAAAAAGACGATGAAAGGGAAAGTTTTTCTCAAAATTATTTTATTTTCTTCTTTAACAATACAACTTTAGCTTCCCAAGTTGTTACTTATTCAATCTCTGCTGATATTCAAATTAAATATTTTAAAAACGTCAAAATGTATTTTTAATATTAAAATTAAATATATTTCATGTTATAAAGAAAGTTTTCTTTTGTGGAGCTGTTATTTTTGTGGCCCATACCAAAGGCAAAGGGCTGGAATATATAGTATAAATTTTGGTTTTTGTTAAAAGAAAAAAGTTTCTCCTTGGTCGTATCTCGTATAAACACGATGCGCGACATAAGATTTGGCTGTGGCTTTATTTCTGTTTTTATCTTTTCCGCACCCTACATCTACATCTACATCATTTATGTATATATAATTCATAAAACTTAGTAAAACAAATTTTTATTACATCTTTAGATTATTTTTTATTTAAAATTTGGTACATTTAAAAGTTATTCAATTTTAAAATTTGGCATTTGATATAAAAGTTATTCAATTTTAAAATTTGGCATTTGATAAATAAATGTAATTTTTTATAATCATTTCCAATAATATACTATTGATGATAAAAAATTAATCTCAATTAAGGTTAGGTCTTCAATTGACAAAGATTTAATAACTAAAAGAAATTGTATAGGTTATTATCACTATTCTCCCTATTTATGTATGTATTATTAAAAGTAAACATATAAACTTTTTTATAACAACTGATGCATAATATATTTTAAAAATTAAAATTGACTTTAAATATACTTTAGATATTAATTTTTACGTTTATTTTAAAGTTATGTAAAAATATATTTACAATTTTATTATATTTTTAGGGTATACACAAATATGTACGTACTGTTTAAATAAATATATTGGCCTTCATCCAAACATATTTCAAAAGACATCAATATTTTGATTGATTCTAATGCATTAAAAATTTCCCCCTTTATATTTTATATCTACATAACATATATAAATAATAATGAATATACCTGTATTTATGTGTTTCAATTTTAAATTTTGTAAGATTGAACCCAAATAAACTAAACATATACTAGTTGAAATGAGGTTCTGTCATAAAATCAAGTGGTGATAGGAGGAATAACTCATTAAGCTTATATGCATATTCAAGATCATATATAATTTTCATACAGAACAAACTCCCACTTTTATAAGTGGTAAGGATCAATTATCTAAATGATTAGTTTTAGTCAAGTTAGCAATGGTTGATTTAAGCCTAATTCTTATTAATGAATTTTACATTCTGCACATATTAAAAATTTTAATATGGTATCAGAACAGATTTGGTCTAGGTTATTAATTTTTCAGTTGTTTGTCTGGATATTCAATCTCAACAGTTTGGTCCGGTTACCGTTGTGTTGAGAGGGAGTATTAGAGTATCTTATATTGACTAAAAATGAAAATGTTAAAGAGTTTATAAGTGGTAAGAATCAACTATACAAATGACTAGTTCTAGTTATTTTGGCAATAGTTGACACAAGCTCAATTCTTGTTAACGAGTTCTATACTCAATTCATATTATAAATTCTAAGATGGTATCAGAGTAGGTTTGGTTTGAATTATTAAATTCCTAGTTGTTCTTTAAGATGTCCAATCCCAGAAGCCTAATCCAGCTACCGCTACGTTTATTTCACATGACAACTAAATTTTCAGTATCAGTTGCACTTAAGGAGGAGTGTTAGAGTATCTGATATTGACTAAACATGAAAATGTTAAAGAGTTTATAAGTGATATGTCAACTATTTAAATAACTAGTTCTAGTCATTTCGACAATAGTTGACTCAAGCTCAATTATTGTTAATGAGCTCTATGCTTTACTCATATTAAAAATTATAATATGGTATCAGAATAAGTTTGGTTTTAATTATTAATTTGTTGATTGTCCATTTGAATGTCCAGTCTTGACAACTTGGTTCAATTACTGCTACATTTATTACAAGTGACAACTAGATATCTAATATCAGTTGCATTTAAGGAAGAGTGTTAGAGTATTTTATATTGACTAAACATGAAAAGTTTTAAAAAGTTTATAAGTGTTAAGAGGTCAACTATTCAAAAGGCTAGTTATAGCCATTTTAGCAATGGTTGACTCAAGTTCAATTATTGTCCAATATTAAAAATTTTAATAAAACAAATTCAATCTCTTTATTAATTATAATTATGTTTACAATAATACGAAAACAACTTTTTATTATAAAAGATGCACGCGTGGTACAATATGGTAAAGCAATGTTATTTACTAAAATTCAAAATATGTTATTATAAGAAAATTTTCACATTTAATAAAAAAATATGTATTTATGAATGTTATTGTACCTATCTAAAAAAGTTAATTTGGTTTTAAACTTGCAAAATATTAAGTTCTTAGTGTAAAAGACGCAGACGTTCGTTTTAGATTAAGCAACTTAAACAAAATTTTATAATTCTTCTTTTTTTTCAACTTTTCTTAAAAACCTCTTCTTTGGTACTTCTCTTAAAAGATAATGACAAAATAGGTATAACATGAACATTATACATGGACGAATTGAAAATTAGTAACAAGAATTTGAATCAATCGAATTAAACATGATCCAAATTAATAATTTAATATATCAATAATAATAATTTTTTAAAATTTTATTTAATTAATTCGAGTTAAGTTATATCATTATATTAGTATTATTTTATTAGTTTATATGTAATATTCATGTGGTGAATTTTTTACTGTTATTTTTAACAAAATTTTAAGAAAAATGTTTTTTTATAAAATTTAAATCAAACAGAAGTTTATTTTGAAAATTTTAAATATTAGGATATTTTTAAAGTTTCATGCTTTCTACTCAAAACTTTTATTATAACAATTAAATTATAAAATGAAAATAAAATTTTAATATCTATTTATGAGAAATAAATTTAATTTTAAATGATATATTCATGTATTCTAAAAGTTTGTTATAAATATTATTTATTATAAGAAACGTGTTAATTTATTTAAGAGCATCTTTTTAATTTATGATACATGTCTTTCAATATTTTATATATTTTTAAAGATTATAAATTACAATTAAAGAAGATAAATACAATTATTTTAGTAATTAATTCTTATATTTCTTTTCTTACATTTACGAGTACTATTATTATATCTCTGTAACTGGTGAAGTGTGAAAACTTTTTCATATTTTCTTGTAAAATAGTGAAAATTTTATACTATTGTTGTAATATTTTCGTCATATCATACTTATCCTTAAATAATTATTATTAGTTTAATATCTTTATCAATTGTATATTACTAAAAAAATAGTTAATATTAATTTAGCTGTTTATAATTTTAAGGTGGAGTGTTACAGAATAAATTACTAATAAATCTAAATATAAGTGGAAAAATAAGAAATCTTAGTTTATTTTTTTTAGTTTCATGAACTTAAATTTTATATCTAAATATAAATATAAATATAAAAAGAATTTATCTATTTAATACTGGATTAAATGTTATAATAAATTAAATATATTAACAAAATTTTTACAATCACAATATATATATATATAATTCAAATATTTCAAATTTCTCTACAATATTTGTTTGTATTCATTATAAAATTATTTACATCGTATCATATAATTAGTTATATTAATTAGAATAAAATATAAAACTTTTTCATGAAAGTATTTATTTAAAAAAATGGTGCCTAGCTTGATTCTACCTCTTGTCATAAACATATTTATAATATCTCCAAGTTCCAAAAACATATCACAACTATTTTTCAAGCATATAGCCTTCTGAGTTTACTTTTCAAGTCCTCTTTTAACATTTAATTTTAGTTTAACTTTGAATTTTAAAATTTCTTTTCATAATTACAGAAAATATATGTTATAAATTTCTAGCGAAAACGTCATTTTTAAAGATTTCATTTTTGGAAATTATTTTATTAATATATATTTTTAATGAAATATTTCTTAATTTTTATCTTTATTTTATTAAATAAATTAAAAATTTTAGATTATTCATTTGGTATAATTTTATATAAAACACACACACATATATATATATATATATATATATATATATATATATGCTAAAAAATCAATCGGAATTCAATCTCATGCACGAAGAAATAAGTATAAAACTTTTTTTTAATGTAATTTTAAAAAATAAAGATCACTTAAAGTTATATAACATGATTAATGTATAAAAATATAATAAAGTTTGAATAATAAATTAATAACTTACCGTAATCTTTTTCTTATTTTTTTTCAAACTCTGTCTAAAACTAGTTCACTGGAATCATTGCGTACGTGTTAGGCTTGCGATGACATCTACATGAATAAGCTACAAAAAACTTTACAAATAGTACAGAGTGAATTTGGCAATAAGCGTTAGCTACTTTAAAACTTAATTCTATTTATAACAAGATTTATAATATTTTCTTAATTAAATTATAGTTTAATTTTAATCAAGCTTTAATTATACCAAAATTATATATAATTTCTCATGCTACTTCAATCAAGTTTTACTTAATTAAACTATCTTTTCTTTTATAAACTATTCCATGTTTGTGAATGATTAGGTTCTTTAATCATTTTGTCACACACATTTCTAGTCAGAAAAGATAAAATTAATATATACTTTATTTAAGTCAAATAATGTTAGTTCTCCACTAAGACAATTCTTGAAATAATTAGTAAGGTTATTTCTTTATAACCCGCAGATCATTGATTTGTGTGATAAAAACAATTTCTTTGTAAAATGTAGAGCGAATATTTAATTGATGACCCTCACAAAGCACAGGGAGTCTTGTGCATTGAAGTTTGCTTGTGCCTAATATTGTATACAATTAATAACCCTTCTATTACCTTCTTAAAATAAAGAGACTTGTGCATTGAAGTTTGCCTATGGTTCTCCATCATTAATAACTAATTATAATAATAAAATTTAGAAAATACTTTCAAAGCATAAGTTTATCTTAACAAAGAAATTTCTAAATTAATAATAATTGAGAAAAACAAAATATCCTCTTTAATTATTTTAGAGTTACAAGTTATGTATAAATCTTTCTTTTATTCTTAAAAATAAATTATAGTCAGAGTATAATATAAAATTGTTGCCATATTAGATTACAATAAATTTCTATAAAAATGTTATTTAGCTTAATAAAAATATTTGAAAAATTAGCTTACCTAATTATAAGTTTTCAAATGATAATGTTTACAATCTACTTTTGAAAGCATAAGTTATAAGTTTAATAGAAATATCAATATAAATCCTAATTATGCTTTGACATATAATGTTACGCGTTCTTGATTGAGCCTATCATATAAGGCTTGCTTAGTATGGAGTATCCGGTTAGCGTAATTTGCAGATTATTGCGTAAATCCGAAGATTTACCCAATGTGCATCCAAAAGATAGTAATTGCGGGTTCTTCTGTTTAAAAATAAATCATTATATCAAATTCTAATAAATATCTAATTTAATATAAATATATGGTGTATAAAATTTTAACACAAAGGAGTACATTTTGGACCAATTTTTATTTTTGTTGTATTATTAATATTCAATTGATCTCAAAAATGTTTTTAGTGCCCTATTGATCAATCGAAAATAATTACTAACATAACATTTTACATTACTGCTTTAAATATATGTAAGTAAGAGTACACATTGTGTAGTTCTAATACAAAAGTGGATAGCTTGACAGCTAATGCCAAGGAATACAGAAAAATATAATAAATTCAAAATTTAATATAGGAACTTCCTTTTTATTATATGCTGTTTTATTGCAAATGTTATTATTCTTTTGTATATTGTATCAAATCATCATTTAAACTTTATGGGTCAGAAGTGACCTACGGTATTTAAATTAATACTTTTATACAATTTTGTTTTTTTTTTGAAACTTTTTATACAATTTTGTTAGATAATTGAATCGGGCCTAAACATAAATGGAGTCCAACCAATTCGGCTTCTAGGCGCGTCGGTTGCACTGGCCATAAACCCCGCCTTATTCTCGCTGGCGTTCCCGCCATAGTCAGTCCTCCCTCCCACCAGCACTACAGTGCATGCGATGTATATATATCGAATTTGTCCGCTGTAAAGAATACCCCAAACCCTAAACTTCCCTTATTAGTGATTTATATTGTAATGGAGCATGATAGTTTTGAGGATCAGAAGAAGCTCCCTGAGCTGAAGCTAGGTGAAAGCACTAATATTCGTTTCCAAAAAATAAATATCCGGACTTCTATATGTATAATTGATGTTGTTCATAGGCTGGTTTATTTGGTTGAGAAATGAATTGACATCTGCTGTTTCATGGCATTGTGTTTCCAGATGCGAAGCAGGCTCAAGGCTTTCTCACTTTCTTCAAAACCCTACCTCATGTAAACACTCTCTCTTTCTCTGTTTCTGTGGGTTGGAATTGGATGCATCTATATTTATAGTGGTTTTGTTGCGAATTGGCCTTGGATATGGGATTTGTTTATCCTCTTTTTGAGTGAAATGGAGGGCATATATATTTCATTTCCATTAGTCAAGCATTCGTCTTTTGTCTTAATGATTATGCGTGGTTAAATTTTAATTGTTTGGATGTTGCAGGATCCTAGGGCAATTCGGGTCTTTGATAGACGGGTCAGCATGCTTTCTGATGCTCTTTGCCCATAATTCACTTGCTTTATCTGGTTGTGTTGGCTCAACAATTCTATATTGTCCAATGACATATAAATCTTCTATTATCTTCATGAATATGCTCAAGGTTCTCATGACGTGAGGTTTAGTGAACATTTTCAACGTTTTCAAGGAGCTCTTATTTTTCTCATGTTAGCATGTAACCCTACTTGCATTAATTTCGAGGATTTCATTTATTTACGTTAATATAAGGTACCATTTTTGGATACAACTGAAGAAAAATTCCGGGATGTATGCTTCAAGCCTCATCCTTTTTTATGACCTGGAATCATGTACCAATTATTTTTGGGCATATTCACCTTGAAAATTCATGCCTATCATCATACAAATCAACGAAGAAAGTTTGTCAGGAAGCTGTCTTTTTGTTCGTTATATTGACGGATTAGTAATTTCATTATCAAAAAAATAAAAACAAATAAAAAACCAGACAACAACCAACACTACTTCTAACTTCAACAGAAGAGACACACTAAACTTTTGAATGTTAGCTACCCCGTACTTCATATTAAATAAAGAAAATGTCATTTTAGAGAAGTTTTAATTTAGACAGGTAAACTGTCCCATTGTGAAGTTTCAATGGGAACTCGTTCTGGGAGCCCTATATGGCTACATGATGTAAATTACTTGAACTGTTAGTAAAATATGGTGAATGATGTATTCATTTAGTAATGTCTCCCAGGATTTTATTTATGCATGAGGAAAGGATTTTTCTATGTAAGGCTCCCTTTTCTTTTTCTTTTTTTCCCCCGTGGTTTCAGTAGAGTAGGATTACATACACATTATCCATAATTTTTTGTTCTTTTGTAATTTCGTGGTGTTTGTTTGGCCTTGTTAAATAGTGTGAATGCTATTCGGAATATGCAGGACTATTATACAGCTCATGGGGAAAATGCAACATTTATTGCGCAGACCTATTATCATACTACAACTGCCTTGCGAATGTTAGGCAGCGGATCTGATGGTCTTTCCAGTGTGAGCATTAGTAAGAACATGTTTGAAACAATTGCCCGAGATGTACTTTTGGAGAGAACGGACCATACTCTTGAGTTCTATGAGGGTAGTGGTTCAAATTGGAGATTGGTGAAAAGTGGGAGTCCTGGAAATCTAGGCAGTTTTGAAGAAGTTTTATTTGCCAACAATGAGATGGAAGATTCTCCTGTGGTTGTTTCTTTATTTCCCAATTTTCATGAAAAGAGGTGCACTGTTGGGTTAAGTTACGTTGATTTGGCCAAAAGAGTTATTGGGGTGGCTGAATTTCTTGATGATAGCCACTTCACAAATGTGGAATCAGCTTTGGTTGCTGTTGGTTGCAAGGAATGCCTTTTGCCCATGCAAACTAGCAAATCCAATGAATCTAAAGCTTTGCTTGATGCTTTAACCAGATGTGGTGTGATGGTGACAGAGAGAAAGAAAAATGAATTCAAAACAAGGGATTTGGTACCGGATCTGTCAAGGCTTGCCAAAGGTTCCATTGAAGCCACCCAAGATTTGATTTCAGGGTTAGAAGTTGCTGCTATTGCTTTAGGGGCATTACTATCTTATGCGGAGTTACTTGCAGATGAGAGAAATTATGGAAACTATACCATCAGAATGTACAATCTCGACAGCTACATGAGACTGGATGCTGCTGCAATGCGGGCACTGAATGTTCTTGAAAGCAAAACTGATGCCAACAAAAATTTTAGTTTATTTGGCCTCATGAATAGAACATGTACAGCTGGAATGGGAAAAAGATTGCTCCATATGTGGTTAAAACAGCCTTTATTAGATGTAAATGAAATAAAATGCAGGCTGGATTTGGTGCAAACATTTGTAGAGGATGCTGCACTTCGCCAAGATCTGAGGCAACATCTGAAGAGGATCTCAGATATTGAACGGTTAATGCACAAAATTGAGAATGGGAGAGCTGGTCTGCAGCATGTTGTGAAACTTTATCAGGTGGAATTTGACTCTTAACTTTCAAATCATTTGCTAATTACTGCAATTGTATTATCGCAGATTTCTAGTAAAATAGCTCACATTTCTCATTTTTCTTATTCATTGTCCTAGCTATCAGTTAGAGAGTTGCTATATTTGCTTTAAAATAGAATTCTCACAAATGCGAAGTTAATAATGGTCACTGATCTTGAGCAGTAAATTTGCTAATGTTTTCTGGAACTATGCTCTCTACAGTAGTTTCTTGATATTGACTAGTTCTTCATGCTGGTTACTTCATTTGAGCAGTCTCAGCATATTTACTTTCTTTGTGCAATCGCATGACAATTCACATCATCCAGATAGTTTCAGTTACTCTCTTAGTCAATTTTCTTAAAGGAAAATATCTCTGCCATTAACTTGAAACATCTTTTTGGATGCAGTCTAGTATAAGACTTCCGTGCATTAAAAGTGCTCTTGAGCAGTACAATGGACCATTTTCATCTTTAATTAAAAAAAGGTATTTGGATCCCCTGGAATCCTTGACTGATGATGACCATTTGAACAAGTTTATTGGCCTTGTGGAGATTTCTGTTGACCTTGATCAACTTGAGAATGGGGAGTACATGATTTCATCTGGTTATGATCCTTCACTATCTACTCTAAAGAATGAGCAGGAGTCACTGGAGCAGAAAATACAAAATTTACATAAGCAAACAGCTTGTGATCTTGATCTTCCTTTAGAAAAGGGACTAAAGCTAGATAAAGGAACACAATTTGGGCATGTATTCAGAATTACAAAGAAGGAGGAACCAAAAGTAAGGAAAAAACTCACGACCCAATTTATTGTCCTTGAAACCCGAAAAGATGGAGTGAAATTTACAAACAGTAAACTGAAAAAATTAACTGACCAGTATCAAAAGATAGTTGAGGAGTACAAATGTTGTCAAAGAGAGCTAGTAAATCGAGTTGTTCAAACTGCAGCAACTTTCTCTGAGGTATTTATCCCTCAAAGCATCTTCTTTGTCACCACCCTTTGTAATTTGTTTGATATTACTGAAAATTTCATATTGCAGGTGTTTGAATTGGTAGCAAACAAGCTTTCTGAAATGGATGTCTTACTTAGTTTTGCTGATTTAGCTTCCAGTTGTCCAACTCCATACACAAGACCAGATGTCACTGCTTCGGTAATCCTTATTTATTTTCTACTAGAGTTTTACTGCAACTTTGCCTCTCGCTCTTTCCCTTTGCAGAAAATTTGAAATTATTCACCATATGATGTTCTATAATTCCTATGATAGGATGAGGGAGACATTGTGTTGGAAGGATGCAGACATCCTTGTGTAGAAGCTCAGGATTGGGTGAACTTTATACCAAATGACTGTAAACTTGTCAGTATTCACTTGATTGATCACTTGTGCTTCTTGCCTTTTTAAAGTTCATTCCTGAACTTTGTTTCATCACAAAACAGGTTCGTGGCCAGAGCTGGTTCCAAATAATCACAGGGCCCAATATGGGCGGAAAATCCACATTTATTCGGCAGGTTTGGTTTTTCATTCCCTTAAAGCACAACACCTTCGATTAACTGATGTTTCTTTGGAATTATTTTGATTTATCTCTCACATCATTAAAAGACATGAAGTTTGTGGTCATAATTGTATTTGAGCTAACTGGTGCAATTAACACTGCTTCAATGTTATTATATGAATCACCCAGAGGAAAAACTTAAAAAATCTCACTTGAAATTTAGAAGATGCCCTTTGTGTTGGAGTTCATTTGCTTGATATCATCATATTTCTATATATGATGCACCGACACCCATTTGAACTTCTTGTTACATGATTCATATGGATGTGCAGTTTTGGACAATTTGCTCTTGGTATTTCAACTTGATACAAGCTTCTCTCGCAGGTTGGTGTTAATATTCTGATGGCACAAGTAGGTTCGTTTATTCCTTGTGAGAGAGCTAGCATTTCCGTTCGTGACTGCATTTTTGCTCGGGTGGGCGCAGGAGACTGCCAAGTGAGTTTCTTCTGATAACCTTTAAGATTTAATCAAAGGAGAGTTAAATTTAACTTATTGTACTCATAAACCATGTCGTCACAATTTCATTCCATTCCTTATTCCTTGACAGGTTTGAGATTAACATAATTTTATCTCTCATCCCTTTATTTTCACATAGCATATTTCTTTCCTAATATTTCGAATTTTAAGACTGGTGGCTTGAAAGGATTGCGGAGCACTAAAGCATGTCTTAACATGAAAGAGTGTTGCATGCCTGCATTCAGAATCTGAATAGATTTGTGTGGACTATCAATTTTCAGAACATGGTGTAATGAGTATTATTATAGTCTATCCTTGTACGAAAATTTACCAAGGCAAGCCATGGTGCTAACCTAGTGACACGAATGAACTATAGGCACTGCTATTCCCAGATACTTTCTCTTGCATGGGATTTGAGTTAGATTAACTTTATGAGCATGGTACAAAAAGTCCTTGATGTAAGACAGTTAAACAGAAGACAAGAATAAATGACAAGAAATAATGGGTTATCAAGTCTAGAGCTGATGGAATTTTGGGATTGAGAATTTAGGACAAAAAGAGTAATAAATCTAAGAATCATTCATAGGATTTGGAATAAGAACTTGGAATCAGTTCTAAGAATTGCTCTTTACTTAAAAATCTAAAATTCAGAATTCAAATTTCTACCTATTCCACAAAAATGAATTTCTTAACTTAAATAATCTTGTCAATGCAATGTTGATTTGTTTGCCACTTTGTTGATTGTATTATTGAATACTTGCAAATAAACATTGGTTTTTGGTAAACAGCTTGAAGAATTTGTTCTGGTTCTGCTTTTACATGCCAATGTTCAAATTTTATGCACGTGTTATTTACCTATCAAATTCAGATTTGGCATGCCTTAAAACCATTTCCTTTGAGACCCTGTTTAGTGTGCTGTTGGGAGGAAATGATGCAAATTATCATTTCTTCTCTGTTATTGGAAGTTAATTAACATGTCTAGCTTCTTTATAGTTGCGGGGAGTTTCTACGTTTATGCAAGAAATGCTTGAAACTGCTTCAATACTGAAAGGAGCTACTGATAAGTCCCTAATAATCATTGATGAGTTGGGCCGCGGAACATCTACATATGATGGATTTGGTAGGTTTCCTCATTTCAACTGCCTTCATATTATTCTTATTATAGTCCATTTTCAAGACTCCTACGCTAGTCCTGGAATCAGTTGCCACAGCCTTGAGTCTACCCCATTTAGTATACTAGAATTACTTAACAAGGTCTAAAACCACCGATAGGGTGCAATTTCATTACTGTGCTTCATGAAGTGATCTATGCAATTGCCTGCACATGCCTATATGTTTTGCTTCTGTTGGCAATGTCCCAGTTATTTACAGAAGTGAAAACTTTGAATTTCTTATGCTATAGTTTTCATTTTGCAACCTTTTTGAAAAGGATAACCTATTTGTATTGTTTAGTGATAACTTTGGAAGGGTTGCCGCAACCAGTTTGCATGTGTGATTGTAGAAGACTTATCATGTTTTGTTTGGGTTCTTAGGTTTAGCTTGGGCCATATGCGAGTATATTATACAAGAGATCAAAGCACCTACTTTATTTGCAAGTCACTTTCATGAACTGACTGCATTAGCTCATGAAAGGGCTGAAGGTGTACCACCTCAGAAACGGATTGTTGGTGTGGAAAATTATCATGTTAGTGCACACATTGATGCTTCAAGTCGAAAGCTTACCATGTTATATAAGGTATGGATGGAAATTTACATAGGAAACTAATGTTATTTAGCCTATGGCTTCAAGCTGCACATAGATTGATTGATAAAGCTTTACTAATTTACTTTAGCTTCAATGTTTTCTGAGTTGCATTTTCCGCTTCTTGTTTTTTACCTACAACCTATGATCCTTTATGAACTAATGTATTTGACAATTTATTCATATAAATACAAACTTCAGTTCTGCCTTCCTTCTATATTGCCAAGTATTGACATAAACGTTTTCTAGCTTGATGGAGAGCACGTCAGTTATTAGTAATACAACTGTAAGTTTTGGTAGAACAAAACAGGCCAACTTATTACCTCCATATGTGTTATCCTAGCTAGTTGGTGACGTGACATAAACCTTGAGCTTTATTTGAACTTTTGGTTTCTTCTCAGTTCTTCAATAAGAAGCTTTTTACTTTTGACCTTGTTTTTGCTGTCTGCATGAAGAAATCTCAAATTTCACACCAAGTTGAGTAACAGAAGTGAAGAAATGTGTTTTAAACAGGGATCAAGCTGCATGAAATTATAATTTGTTTCTTCACTTTCCTGATCAAACATGGAAGTGAAAAAGAAAGGATAAGATTGAAGACGTTTATTGAATGGATATGAGATATGAACTTGGACAAATTAAAAGTACTTGTCATTCTCTAAGTGTTAGCGGTATCATGCCCTTCAATACTTCCTAAGATGCTGTATTTGGGAGAGTATTCTCTTTCCTTTGGGATCTATTGGTTGTTAGTGACTGAATGTTGTATAATTATGTGTGTTATGTGGCTTTTGAACAAGTCTATCCCCTAATGCCTCACCATTTGTCAATATTTGCAGGTTGAGCCAGGGGCTTGTGATCAGAGTTTTGGCATTCATGTTGCAGAGTTTGCAAACTTTCCTGAAAGTGTAGTTGCTCTAGCTCGAGAAAAAGCAAATGAATTGGAGGATTTTTCACCCACAACGATCATCTCAAATGAGGTTGGGGAACATGCACATCAATATGAATGTTAGATTGATCATAGGAGACCGAACTGATATCATTACAGGCTTCTAGTTGAATCTTGTTTGATTCATGTTTGAGACATAATTTTGGCCCATGGCATCACTGCATGATATTGACATCGAGATGCATCAATGCACGTATCATGACAGTGGTCTTGGCATTATGTTGTTGAAGATCTTTTATGTTTTCTGCTTTTATCACATATTTGGAATGACAGGAATCAACCTTTTGGTAAAGTAATAGATGTTTCTTGAAATGTTTACCATGATATGATTTGACCAGGAGCAACTGAATGAATATAAGAGAATGTCATTATCTGAAGGTGTTAGTTGAGTTATAGTAGTCACCTTCCTTCAAATTTTTTGTAGGTGAGGTTGAAACGAGCAAGAATGTATGATCCTGATGTTATGTCTGGGGGTGCAGCCAGGGCTCACCAGTTTCTTAAGGACTTCTGTGATTTGCCATTAGAGAAAATGGATCTGAAAGAAGCTCTACAACAAGTAAAGAAGATGAAAGATGACTTGGAGAAGGATGCAATCAACTATCAATGGTTGAAGCAATTCTTTTAGTTAACCAAATTTTGGAGGTAGACTCTTCCTACCATGATGGCAAAAAACGGCGGTCTTTCCTGTATACCTTGGGCATTAAGTATTGTGCATTAAACTCCGATTGTAGCAGGAATCTTCTTCTTTTTTTTTTTTTTCAAGTGTATCCACCATTATTACGATTTTCCCTTTTAGTGTGGGACTCTTGTTTCCATTTTCTTTCAACAACCAACCCTAATTTGTCCAAGATTTTCAATGCGTTTTCAGGACAAAAAAAAAAAACAAAAGAACAAGGTCTATGATAATCCCGAGAATCTTTCCTCCAAAAGCTCGTCAGAAGCAAGCCCACCAGGTTTGGAAAGTATTAATTGGTATAGTTAAGTTTGGAAAGTATTAATTGGTATGGTGTGTGGAAACGGAAGAAAACAAGCCAGTGTCGCCTCACCAACTTCCAGTGAGGAGACAAGTGCGAGGGACTTGGAACTGTACCATAATAAGTCTCATCTACTCACCAGTAGCCCACTACAGAAATATTTGCCCAACTATGAGAACAAAGTTCTAATCCTCATTCAGTTGATACAAGGGGTGTTCCTCTCGCAGGGGAACAAACTGCCCATCAATACGCCGGTGATTCTGCAAGAGACTCGCAAAAGGACAGTACTCGTGCACCACCTTCAGACATGTCGTCAGAAGATTAGCAGGACCCAAACCCCGACAACCCTTCTATTTCAGTTATTTTAGACGAACTACCACCGCCAAAACTCAGGTTCCTAGCCTTGACAACATACGACTTACTATCATATGATGAATTTTAGAAGATTATTGATTTGAGAGTCTTTGTAGGAAATTAAAACTTATACATAAACAAAGGATCTTTCCAAATTATATGCATCATTAATTAATCAAAGCACTTAATTAAATTTGAATGTATTCCATCGGTTAAATGACTTCCTGTAAAAAAGCTTTATTTTTTATAAAAATTCTCTTTTATGTATTTGTCTCAAATTTCAATTTATTATCTCTTACTTATAGATAATATCAATTTTATTAACCGTATTTTTAAGAGTTTCAATTTAAAGGTCACATTCTAAACTTATAAGGTGTATCCTTTTATTATGATCTTTTACTCACATTCAAGTTTAGGTAACAAGGTTTCTGCATGTTTGTATATTTGTCCAATAACTCATGCAAGATGTATAATGTCTCGATTAATGAATTAATCATTGAGTAGATTTTGTATGCTATATCTTAAGTCATATCTCACATTTTAATAACCTCTGATCTTATTTATTTCATCTGTGTCATAAAATTGGGTAAACCCGAGGCGTATATGCCATCCAAAGTTCGATTACTTTTGTGATATAAAATGACACCATTTTACACTTAAAAGGAGATTATTTTTATAGTGTTAAACGCATTTTTACATTATGAAACTTGTTTTTATATAATATAAAACGTCATTTTATTATAGGTTAATCCCTCCCCCTCCACATACATTATTCACCTCACTTCTATTTTGTTCTTTATTTTTATGCGTTTTACATCTTCTATGCACTATACTTCTACTTCTGTGTTGCCCTTGCCCTATTGCATTGTACATTTCTACTGCCCCAATGCGTGTTGCGTTTTTCTTTTTCTTCCTAGTTTCTCTCGTTGGATTGCATTGTGCCTCCTCTCTCTTCACTTCCTAGTAAGATTTGTACAAAGTGTTAGAGCATAACATAATTATATTCTTTATATAATCATGTACAATATTCTGTATCCTCTTCTCTCTCTTCATACATGTATTGCTCTCATAGATTCTGTTACGATCTCCTATATTTGTTATGATCTTTCAGTACTACTGTATTGTATTATGCACTTTATATAATAATAGAACCTAAGCAAAGACAAGTGTCTCATTACATTCATTTATCACTCTAGCTTTTCGATCTTGGTATCAAAGCTTCTTCACGATGTCGGTTTTGTCTACAACTTTTGATTCTTTCGGGTCCTCTTCCTCAGCTCTAAAATCCTATACTCCATTTAGCTCCTCTAGCCAAACCACTGCGAGTAAGCTAGATCGTAGTAACTATTTAGTTTGGGAATCTGTGGTATTGCCTCTGATTGAGGGTAACAAATTAGAATCTCATATTGATGGCACAACTCACGTCCCACCTTGTCTCATCCCTGATGGTGCAGGGACCAATGTGAATCCCGACTTTGAGAATTGGTACTCCATTGATCATTTGCTTGTGGGATGGTTGAGAAATACTATGACTCAAGACATCGATGCTCAGCTCCTTCGTTGTTATACAGCTCAAGACCTTTGGAGTGGAGCACATGCACTTTCTTGTGCCTCAACTAAATTGCGTATAATGGTTTACAAGACGAAGCTTCATCAAACTCGTAAAAATGGTATGAAAATGGAGGAATATCTTACTAAGATGAAGAACATTACACATTAACTTGCTCTTGTTAGTGCACCTGTGAACACCAAAGATCTTATCCTTCACACTTTGAATGGACTCGATGTTGAATACAATGCAATAGTTGTGAAATTAGTAGATTAGCTTAATCTTACTTGGGTTGAAGCTCAAGCTTCCTTGCTTTCTTTTGAAAGTCGCCTGGATCAACTCAGTTAGTTTTCATCACTGACCATTCAACCTATTTTTCATATTGCTCAACATGAAGATGCTCGACTTGATGCTGAACGTCGCTCCTCTGAATTAGGATTTGGACGAGGTGGTTGGCATAGTTCCCGTAGTCCACGTGGTGGTCGCTCCCGTCGTCGTCGTCAGGGTAGTGGAAAAGGTAGTCATCCATTATGCCATCTCTGCCTGCATCCGGGTCATGTAGTAGCAAATTGTTATCATAGGTATGATCGTTCTTTTTAACCACTGTCTGGATATGGTCGTTCTTTTAAAAGATACTCTCTACAAGCTTTTTATACATCTCCCTACTCAGTGTTAGATCCTACTAGGTACATGGATAATGGAGCCAACTATCATGTGACCCCTCATTCTGATCAACTTGAATATGTCACTCTAGTGGGTAAGTCTCATCCTCTTACAGCTACTGGAGGCATAGATTCTACTTCTGTTTCTTGTCCTCGTTCTCATTCTAAACTTCTTTTTAATGATGTGTTATTTGTCCCTATTGTTACTAAAAACCTTATGAATGTGAAAAAACTTGTTGAAGATAATTTTGTTGATGTTTAGTTTACTAATACTGGTTGTACTGTGAAGGACAAAGTAACATGGCGACTGCTGATGCAAGGGACACCCAAGTAAGGAATGTAACCCATGAATAGTAAAATTAAGTTTCAGCCTCAAATTCATGTTGCACAGTTCACCGAAATAGAGGATGATTTTATTAGATGGCATCACAAGTTAGGACATCCAAGTCATAGAGTTTTGAAACAAATTATGAAAAACTGCAATGTGAATTTTCCAATCAATGAAACATATGTATGCAAGGCTTGTCAATTTGGAAAATCAAAACAATTACCCTTTCCTAATTCTATTTCACATGCCTCTACACCTTTGGAACTGATCCATACTAATTTATTGGGACCCTCTCCTATTCAATCTGTAAGTGGTCATTGGTATTACATTCATTTCTTGGATGATTTCAGTCGATATACTTGGTTTTATCCATTGAAACATAAAGGCGAGGTTGTTAATGCTTTAACCATTTTCGAGCCTTAGTTGAAAATCAATTCAATACATGAATTAAATCTGCCTAGTGTGATAATGGTTCAGAATATAAGCCTCTTATAGCTATTGCACAAGCTACTGGAATTAATCTGTCCATATACTTCTCCTCAAAATGGACGTGTAGAGAGAGAGCACAGACATATAGTGGAAACATGTTGACCTTATTAGCGTAAGCATGAATGGAACTTGTTTATTGGGTTGATGCTTTTCAAGTTATTGTTTATCTGATTAATATATTTCCCACTTCTGTTTTGGAGGCGCATCACCTCTATTCAGATTATTTAAAACAGAACAGATTACAAAATTATACAACCCTTTGGATGTGCTTGCTACCCGTGTTTAAAAACATACAACAATCATAAGTTTTAATTTCACAGTCAACAATGTGTCTACCTTGGGATTGCATCTCAATAGAAAGGTCATAAACGCTTACATGCCTCTGGAAAAATTTTTGTATCACGACATGTTGTATTTGATCCTTCTTTGTTTCCCTTTATCACAAGATTTCTGAATCGTCAAGATAAGTCGTCTGAAACAGATGGTTTAGTGCCACTCATGATTCACCATTCAAACTCATCTGTACACTCTGCTTAGTCTCAAGGACAAAAAGTGACTGTTCTTGACGCTTCACCTGCTCATTCTAGTGCTTCACTTGGGAATAACTCTCTACCTCGGGACATTTCTCTTGTCATTGATCCAACAGAATTTTCCTCAACAAACAGACCCGATGATCTTTCCTTTTCAAAAACTCAAGTGTCTCCATCAGACCAACTCAATAAACACCCAATGACAACAGGGGCCAAGGACGGTATTTTCAAGCCTAAATATCCTTTCATTGGACTTCTTCATTCAAAAGATCCAACTTCTTTGTCACGATTAGCTGAACTTATTTTTGCCAAAGATGCACTTGTGTCTTCTCACTGGTGGCAGGCAATGATGGATGAATTCAATGCCTTATAACGAAACAGAGCATAGATTTTGGTTCCATACAATGGTACACAACAACTAATTGATTGTAAATGGGTGTTGAAAACTAAGTTTAAAGCTGATGGATCTATTCTGAAGCACAGAGCTTGATTGGTCACGAAGGGTTTTCAACAGGCTGCCGGAATTGTCTACGGTGAATCTTTTAGTCCAATGGTCAAGCCTACTACTATCCACGTCGTACTGATAATTAATGTTACCTTTAAGTGGGAAATAGGACAACTTAAGGTGAATAATGCATTTCTAAATGGTTTTCTTCAAGAAGATGTCTGTATGTGACAACCCGATGGATTTCTTGATCAGCAACGACCTGATCACATATGTAAGTTAGTTAAAACTATTTATGGTTTAAAGCAGGCATTCGAGCCCAGTTTGACTGCCTACGTCTCACCTTACTACAATGGGGTTTTAAAAATGTCAAGAGTGATATCTCTCTGTTCTTGCTTCGAATGGGTAATCTTACTATGTTTGTATTGATTTATGTTGACGACATTCTGATCACTGGAAATAATTTTGCATATCTAAAATTCTTTGTATAGAGACTGAATGCACTATTCTCTCTTAAGGATTTAGGATCTCTATATTATTTCCTTGGACTTGAAATTTATAAAGATAGTTCAGGTATGTACTTGAATCAAGGAAAGTATAACCTCGACTTGTTAAAGAAATTAAACATACTAGATTGTGCGTGTATGTCTACTCCAGTGGTTATTAATTGACAATTTTCATTGACTGATGAGGAACCTATGTTAGATCCTACATTGTATTGTCAAGCTATAGGCTCTCTTCAATACTTAACAACTACTCGTCTAGATATTGCATTCTCTGTAAATAAACTTAGCTAATTTTTGTCTCGACCAACAACTACCCATTTTCAAGCTGTTAAACTATTTTACGTTATCTCAAAGGCATCTATAGATATGGACTTCATCTAAAACCATTTTCTTCAATTCAGCTGATGGCTTACACAGATGTAGACTAGGCTATAAATGTAGATGATCACAAATCAATGGTAGGATAATGTTTATATCTTGGAGGTATATTAGTGTCGTGGTCTTCACGAAAGCAACGAGTAGTCTCTCAGTCGAGTACGGAATCCAAATACAAGGCATTGGCTGATGGAGCTGTTGAGGTTAAATGGCTAAGTTCACTGTTATCTGAGCTTGGTCTTTTCCTTTGACGACTCTCTATAATGTGGTGTGATAATCTAAGTGCAGGAGCAGTAGCTGCCAATCCGGTTCAATATGCTCATAGTAAACATATAGAAATTGATGTTCACTTTATTCGAGATTTAGTATTGTCTGGCTCTATTGATGTCAGATATGTTCCTTCCTCTCATTAAGTAATTGATTGTTTAACCAAAGCCTTGACTCACTCTCAATTTCTACCTTTAAGGAACAAACTCAGGTTGCTCATCACACCCTCTCGTTTGAGGGGGAATGTTAGAGCATAACAGAATTATATTCTTTATATAATCATGTACAGTATTCTGTATCCTCTTCTCTCTCTTCATATGTGTATTGCTCTTATAGATTATGTTATGATCTCCTATATTCTGTTATGATTCTTCTATACTACTGTATTGTATTATGCACTTTATATAATAAGAGAACCTGAGTACAGACAAGTGTCTCAGTACATTCACTCATCACTCAGCTTTTCTATCTCCAAGTGGCTTTTATGTGTTTTTTATAATCTTTTCTCTAATCACATTGCTCCTCTAATTGCTTTTACGTCTAACAGTTCTTTGGTGCTCTCTTCATTCAACGAACAATAAGCAACAACTCCACTGGCCATTGTGTCTTTGCTCTAATCACCAGCCAACAGTAGAGAATTTTCATTTCCCACCAACTTTCAAACTTCTTTCAATTAAATTGTAAAAAGTTGCTTTTATGTGTTTTATGTCTTCATCCATAGCTTTTGGCCTTATATTTTTACCAAGTTAGTTTGTTGGTGGTTTTAATTCCTATATTTAGATTTTATTAAAGTGACTTTTATATGCTTTTATATGTTTTCATCTATAGTTCTCAATCTTGGATTTTATGTGTTTTTATTGAATGCCCCGCTAATAAAACTTTCCTTTTTTTTAGGCTGCTTATATTAGGAACTATATTGTAACATCCTGTCCCCATATTAAGGGTTGTGACCCGAAATTTCAGTACATGCGAGCTCAAAGAGAAATTGAGACAATGCATTTTCTTGCTCATGCATCATGTTAGCATATATGCACATAAATACGGAATGTTTCG
>JANIJH010000006.1:55992060-56003126 GCA_024520975.1 Erythroxylum areolatum | reverse complement strand
TCTGATAATAATTGCTTTATATAATTTCTGTTTCGCATTTGTGTTATTATCTGTAAATTGCTTGCGAAATGCATGAGTTGGGTGAATCATCGATAATGGTTTCTCGCTGAGTTCGCAAACTCATCCAACATTGCAATATATTTTTCAGGACCGTGATAGTAGACTCCTAGCTCCAGAGTGAGAGGCCTTCTCTGCCTTGTAGATTGTTTCGGCAAGAGAAGTTATGGCGCAGAGGTGGGTCAGCTGAGACTTTTGGGGATGACCTAGTTAGGAGTTGCTTTTTCTTTTGAGTTTTGTATGAACAGTAACCTTGGACAGAATTATGTAATTATGGATTCTAAGAACGAAATGAAAAAGTATTTTGGTTTCAAAGAATTGTGATTTTTATGTTGATGCCATGTGGAGTGTAGTTGGTTTTGCTCGGTAGTGCACCCTTATCGTGGATTATGTGTCGGAACGATCTGCGGGCGTCCCGGTGTGTACCCTACGGTAAGGGGGCGCTACATAACTACTACTCTAAAACAATTGGCTCATCTTTGGAAGCCAATACCAACTTCGAACATATGGTTAATTTAATCAAAGAATAAATTCCATCAAAGCTGGCTGAGAGCCTAACTAAACCTGTAGAAGTTGATCAAATAGAGAATGCACTCTTCTTCTTACACCTACACAACGCACTAAGCCTTGATGACTATAATGCATATTTCTTCTAAAAAACTTGGGGGAAAACTAAAACCATTCTAACTAAGGCAGTCATGGAGTTTTTCAAGAATGGATCCTTATTAAAGGATATTAATAAGATCTATATTACTCTAGTCTTAAAGGAGAGTACCCCTAATTCTCTTTGTTCTTCATTCTTTCATCATTTTTCAGCTCCAATAGTGGCAATAAAGGTTAAAGCCGATGGTGAGAGCTTGAGGATAGAGATGGAAGGCTAAGCTTCAGTTTCAGTTCTATGGGGATGTCAATATCGAGTCACGATTAAGCCATTTTGTCATATTAACATGCAATTTCTATTTGAATTGCTATGTTGTTTATGTTGATTTGATTGGGTTTTGGGATAGATGGACTTAATATGTTATTTTGATTATTCTATTTCTAACCTATTGCTATAACAATGATTGTAATCTGTAATTTTTACTTTTAATGTTTATTAATAGCATCTAATGATCTCGTATTATTAGGAACAACATAACATAGTTTAGATAACCTAAGCATATGAGATTACTACCTATATTGATCGTTTTCTACTTCATAATAGAGCTGCCAAATTAAACCTAGAGATCGTATCCTAGGTTATTTAGTAGTTAGGTTTAATAAATGATTATATCTTGATTGAACACAACCTAATAGAAAACTGAGATTAGTAGAGCGTTCTGTTAGTTTCAGATCAATAGTCCAAAGAGAGTTGTAAAGATGTTAGGATGTTGAAATATGTGAAGGATCACAATACGCAGCGGAAATAAAATTGCAATAACATATTTATCTATTGCATTTAAGAATCATACTTATAATCAGAGCAGGCAGAAATAAATACCTAGAATTTGTGAGGATTAATCGATACTGAACTTCGAAACTATGAAGTGTCTATATGCTCCACACTAAGAAATATGTCATACTTTCAACACTTGATATAGCTATGGATAAATTTTGAAGAACTCTTTCTTCAAGAATAGAGAAAACAATTTTCTCAAAACTCACTTGTTTATTTTCATATATAGGTACAGAAAAATGAAAAATGAAAGAGATTTTTTTTTCCTGTTTTCAAACCTTGTCTTTGTAAGACATTTTTGTACAAGGGAAAACAAAACTCATTTTAAAGAGTATCACGTTTCCTATATTCAGTAAGTTGTTAACGTTGAAGAAGTTGTTAGTGTTTCTTTGTTTTTCAAAAATTAAGAAACAACTACTCACAACTACAACATTTCGTTTTGAATTGGTTTTAAATGCTGAAACCAAAAACACAATCACCAAGTCCAAAACGCCAACTGCCTTTATTTTTCTTTAAAAAAACAAATAATAAAATTATTATTATTTATAAAATGAAATAAAATAAAACTGTTTTATTTTATTCATTTATTCTATACAAGATAATTTCCAATATTAATTATATTTTTTGTGCTAGTAAAAAATATAATAATATGCCATATAGATTATTTAATAAATTATCTTATAATAAGTTAAACAATCATAAACAGGAAATATTATACTCGTAAGTGTGTGACCACATATGTGGTCACACTAAACCGATAATGATTAATCTAATTAATTACTAATCAAGGTTAGCGTCTATTAATACTCCTCAACGACCAGATAGTGTGAAGCAACAGCCGTACAAAGACAGAACCTTAGTTTAAGGATAATGTATTATTACCTTCCATCATTACAACTCTGGATTATCCTAAGGTGTGGTTTAACTGTCAAACCTTATTAGATAACCAACTATATTACAAGTCAATCATTAATGATTGGTGAATGACTTAGAAAACTCCTTTTTCTCACTTATTCAATTACTCTAGCCAAGGTCTTGAAACAACCATTAAGATCAATGACAATATAGAGTTCAAACTCATTACCTAGAGTCGATGGATCCCATCTTGACTCACCACTAATCAGATAGGTAATTAATTATATTCAATGATCATTCAACTAGCATTTTTACACACTAAGTGTTCGACGTCAAAACATAATAAGTGACCTATTGATTATTATGATGATCTCAAGGTTAAAGGAAAAATATACATTCAAATTCTTATGAGAATATCTCACCTGACAGTTCATAGGTAATATTAATCGTTGGGAATTCTCAGTTTGGTCAGTTTAATGATCATATCTCTATATGCATCATCTACATAAGCAACTTAGTAAATGAGATCTACTAATATCTATCCAATAGATACTATTACATATTTATTGATCGAACCGGATCATTAAAGTTCTTATTTGATGATCCTATGGTCAAGAACATTTTTAGATTAAATCATAAAGACTTGACTCTCATTATCATAATCTCCATTATGATAGCAAGTATATAAATTTAATCAAGGACTTATCATATTAGAATAAAAGCAATAAACATAATATGATAATAAAATCATTTTCCATGTTATTAATCAAAATTAATAATAACAAAACTAAAGTATTCAATATATTATATAACGATCAGGTCATGGGCATAATTCCAACAATATGTATGATCGTGTTTAGGCCGAAATTGAAACAGGATCAGACCTTAGCCATATTAAACATTTTAATCATTTCTGTCTATTTTTTGATAGTTTAATTTATTTTCTTAATTGATTAATATTCAAGACCCCCCTTTTTTTCTTATATTTTCCTAGCATCAATTAATTTTGTTATAGAAATTAACTGAATATTTCCTGTAGATTTGATCCCAACTCACCCTAACTATAACATTTAGTGTGCAAAGTCAAGTAAATTTTGTAGCATACTCGACACGCGCTGTCACTTAACCACTGTTGGTCTTCTTCTTCATCGACTCTCTTTGGTTCACTTCTCATCTTCCTTTCTTTCTCTCTAGCCCTCTCTCCCCAAATGTGTCTGTTTGTGTAGATTGAAGAATGAAGAGTGTATGCAATGAAGTCCTCTCTGCCACCCTTTATCCTTTCTATTTGTAGCCTCATCTAGGTTTAGATTTTTATGCCCTCCACCTATTTATGCCACTTAATAAAATGACAGATTAAACGAAGCATTTTTTAGTGTGCCTGCATATGGGAAGTCACGATTGTGATTTAACTTGTCACAACTATGACTTACCACTTTAAGTCACGGTCGTGACTTACCATTTTAAGTCTTACCATGCTAAGTCTTAACTTACACAACCGTGTAAGTGTAAGTTACGTCACGATCATGACTTAACTTGCATGCCCATGTAAGAGTACAACCGTGACATGGTCAATATATGCAATTGTACAATAGCCATTTTCATGCGCAATTCTTCTTATTTAAGTTCATGCCACGGTCATAAATTAATCCAATTAAGATTCATGCAACATCCACAGCGATTTCACTTAGTTCATATCAAATTTGAATTAAATCGCAACCAATTAAGTAAAATCAAACAAAATTCAAAATAATATGTCCTTTGTCAATCTTCTTCCTCTTTGGCAATTTGATGTATGTTTGTTAGTGGCATTTGACTCTAGAACTACAGTAGTCTTGTATATGTTGGATTTCCTTTGTGTTAACTATCTTAATGCTGTAGCAAATTAAGGAATTTATATTTTTAGAACTGTTTGATTATTACAATAATTGAGTTTAATCATTTTGAAATTTCATTTTTATTATGGATATAGAGATTTAACAGTATTTTAGGCATGTTAAGGGCCAGTAAACCTTAACTTTACTACTCCTTTAGCACCAGTTATGACCTAAGGTTGGGGTCGTGACAAAGTCAGTATCAGAGCTCCATTTTAAATGTGAGTTTCTAGGTTCATTATAACTGAGTCAAATTTCTTTTTGAACTATCACGACATTAGGATCATGTTTGTTTAAAATCATTGTCTTTACTTCCATCCTTTTGTAATACTGTTATGACTTTTATTGTATCTAAAGTCTTCCCTATTCTTTGATCATAAGGAGGAAAACAACTTTAGCTCGAACTCATGAGGTTGAAGAAGCAACGGATAGAGAATCAATTTTTGAAGAGGTTATAGCTCCATCTCCACCCAGGCAGGCAAGGTGTAGATGCCACTACTCTAATAGCAGGTATTGCAAGGTTACAAAATACTATAATTGCTTTGAATTAGACCATCCTTTTAATGCAGCAGATAGCTTAAAATAAAGGCCAGGGTATGACAAATGAAAAAGATGTCTTGTATTATACCAGGATTGGTATGATTACTTTTGATGGTATAGGGGACACCATGGACTTTCTTAATGGTATCAAGCCTTAGACTAGAATGGCCTATATAGATTCACATTATTAAATTATCAGTTCGGGTTGGCTACATTGGATTGGTTTATCCAAGTTATTCAGCCAATTATGAGTACCTTGCCTTTTGAGGAGCTTAAACAGAGATTCATGAGATGATTTTGTCCACCACCATAGAGAGATGCTTATAGGTGGTAATTGTTACACCTCAAGAGAGGCGATAGGTCAATTAAGGAGTATACTATCGAGTTTTATCGACTGATGAAATATACAGATGATATGACTGATCAGAGATGGAAAGTGGGACTTTACATTACCGGTTTAGGTCCCATATATGTTGGATTTTGTTGAAAGGGTCAGTTTTAGAGGTGCCATAGATGAGACTAGAGAGATGGAGAGGTGACACATTATGTAGGGCACCAGTCTTAAATCCTTACTAGATTAGTGGTTTGGGGTTGAAAGTTATAGTTCACCATTTTTGATGCTACAGATAGGTGTAAATGGAGAGAAACATCGATAATCTTGATGAGGTTATGGTTTATATGGGCATAAGAACAATAGACATAGTAGTAGGGATCCAATAAGATCAACTAGATTTGTCCTTGGAGTGGGTAGCAATAGCAGTCGTAGTGGGCAAAGCTTTGGATATAGTAGTTCTCACTCTGGAAATACTGCTTGTCAAAATTGTGGTAGATTCCATCAAGAACCTTGTCATATTCCTCCAAGTGCTTGCTTTTAATGTGGTTAGATTGAGCATATTGCTAGCGAATGCCCTAATTTTGGATTTCAAAGACAAGTTTCCTCTACTACCATGGTATAGCTAGTACATCAAGTTCAACCTCAAAATTAAGTACAATACCAAAGTAAATCTCAGATTGTGGGCCAGCAGGGTTGTGGATCAGGACGTAGGTTCAGAGTAGATTCTAAACTAGGGGTAGGTCTGGTACTAGAAATTTTAGGCAGGCTTCGACCTTTCAGCAGTCAGGAGGAGAATAAGCTCGGGTGTTCACCATCACCCAACAAGATGCTCAGACCTCTAATACAATAATGGCATGTACTGTATCTATTTGTTATGCTGATTCTATAGTTTTATTTGTCAAGGGTATTTGGCCTTAGTGTGGGATACTTTAATAGAGAGAGGTTTAGTTGATGATATCTCAATCGTAAGTGAATCTTTTGATGTGTTTCTTAAAGAGTTGCCAGGTTTTCCACTAGAGAGGGAGATTGAATTCTGCATTGATGTAGTGTTGGGTATAACTCTTATCTAGATTCCACCTTATCGGATGGCTCATATAGAGTTAAAGGAGCTTAAGGAACAAATACAAGAATTGTTAGGTAGGGGATTTATCAGACCTTCTCCATGGGGTGCACCAATATTATTTCTAAAGAAGAAGGACAATAACCTCCGACTTTGTATTGATTAAAGGGAATTAGATAAAGTGACGATAAAGAATAAGTATCCACTTCTAAGAATTGATGATTATTTGACCAACTTAAAAGGGCCAGATGTTTCTCTAAGATTGATTTGAGGTCCGGTTATCATAATTGAGGAGAAGATATTCCAAAAACTACTTTTTGTTTAAGTCATAATCATTATGAATTTTTGGTGAAGTCCTTTGGGTTGACTAATGCTCCTGCAACCATTATGGATTTGATAATAAGGTGTCTATATTTTTCTATATAGGATTGTCATTGCATTCACTCATGACATTTTAGTATATTCTAAAAGTGAAGAAGAACATGTGGTACCTTTAAGAATGGTTTTGCAAACTTTAAGGGAGCATCAATTATATGCTAAATTTTCTAATTGTAAATTTTGGATGGATCATGTAGTCTTATTAGGACATATGGTATCTAAATATGGCATCCAATTGGATCCTAAGAAAATTGAAGCTTTCACAAAATGGTGAAGACTTACTACTATTACTGAGGTTCAGAGTTTTTTAGGCTTAATGGGCTATTATTGAAGATTTGTCCAAGATTTCTCTTGAATAGGTGCACCTTTGACTAAGTTAACTCAGAAGAATGCTAAATTTGTTTGGTTAGAGGCATGTGAGGATAGTTTCCAACATCTTAAGGATAGGTTAACATCAGCTCCGGTTTTGACCTTACTTTCAAGGTTACAGCATATTGTGATGCTTTTAGGGTTAGTTTGGGTTGTATGCTTATGCAGCATGGATGAGTAATGGCTTATGCTTCTCGATAACTAAATAAGCATGAATAGAACTACCCTAATCATGGCTTAGAAACGGTAGCTATGGTGTTTATACTTAAGATTTGGAGATAGTATCTGTATGGTGCGATTTGTGGGACCTATATTGATTATAAAAGTTTGAAATACATTTTTCAGCAAAGAGATATAAACTTGAGACAACGAAGATGGATGAAGCTTTTGAAAGATTATAAATGTTATATTTTGTGTCACCCAGGTAAATCTAATGTACTAGTTGATGATCTAAGTAGAAAATCATCCAGTAGTCTTTCTCACATCAAATATGTAAGAAGAACCTTAACTAAAGAGTTACATGAGTTAGTTGACTAAGGATTGCATTGGAAGATATCAAGATCAAGATGTTTGATAGCACAATTCAAGGTTAGATCAATGTTTTTGGAGAGATTCAAGGTTGCTCAGTCCAAAGACCCTCATTCGTGTAACATAGTTGTGGAGATTCAAGAAAAACGAGCTAAAGATTTTATTGTGGATGGTGATGGTATTCTGAGGAAGGAACTAAATTATATGGACCAGATGTTGATGACCTAAGAAAGGAAATTATGGAGGAGGTACACTTTGTAGCTTATAGCGTTCATCCAGGCTCCATCAAGATGTATCCTGATGTTCCTCTTTGTCACGATCGTGCACTACCTGACGATTCCCTTATTCACTCATCATTATAGCTTTTCTCAAAACAAATTTTTGGATCAAGTTTGCATGGCCATTTTGATAAGGTAAATGAAATATTTAGGCAATACATCATGCTAAACAAATGTTCCTTTGTGTCTTAAGTTTCTAATGACACCAATTTTATGCAGTTTGGTTTAGTATTTTGCAAGTTATACTTAAAATACTACAGACTGTTCCCAAACCGTGACAGAATCCAAAAACTCAACTTCAAGCCAAATTTTGAAACTCTTAGAGACATAATTCAAATTCGATTCCTTCATGAAAAATATATCCATATGTCTCTGTTAGACCGTCGTCTCAGTCATTGTTCCTCTTCTCATTCCAGATTGTGATCCCAAGGTCTTGGGACAATTTCTGATCTGATGCTTAACAGAGCCACATTAGAAACAAGTTCCTAATAACCTCCAACACTCACCATCATGCTTTTTACTATAGTGCTCATAATTAGGCATTTGTTGTGACTGCCAAGGGGGCACTTGTCCTCTACCTCTACAAATCTGAATAAATCCACCTCTTTGTCGAAACCCAAATTGTCTCGATCTAGCCTGGAATTGAAACGATCTATTTTATCATTTACTGAAGATTTTACCTGAATTAGCCTAAGATTCACTCTGTCTCTTCACTCTAGGCTCCTTTCTATACTCTCCCTGACCATCCTTCAACAACTGTTCAATTTTGATTGAGGTCGGTCAGAGTTTCGTAAAACTACTCAAATTAGAAATGCTACCCTCATTCTGATCTCTATATTTAACCCATCTTTAAACCTCCTATACTTGTCCTCCTTAGTTGTGATTAATGCAGTTGCATACCCCATTAATTTATTAAATTTTATCTCATACTCTGCTACTAAGAGACTTCCTTGTTTCAGATCCAGAAATTCTTTCATCTTTCTGTTCAGATAAATCTTCGGCATATAATTCTCTTTAAACACCTTCAGAAAATCTTCCCAGGTTAAACTACAAGGCCTGGTGGCACTACCTAGTACAGTCTTCCATGACTAATATGCTAGACCTTACAGAAATGAGACTACATAATCAAATCTGTCATCTGACTCTCAATCTATCTGATCAAACACTCTTTCAGTTCTCTCTATCTAACTTTCGACCTCAGCAGGGTCTGTACTTCCGTAGAAGTCTATAGTGCTTTACTTCCGAACCTTATCATATCTCCTTTCCTTCCTTTTCGGGATTCTTGGAGATATTTGTGCAAACTCAGGTACAGGAGACTCTTTATTGGCTCCTACAGACTCTATGTCAGCTGACTCTTCCATTTGATCTCCTATAGTGGGTGACCTATAACAAAATAGTTGCAATCACTCACTGAGTCTCTCACTATTTATCATGTCTTAATACTTTTATATGTCCCTATGGATGCCAAACCATGCTTTGATACACAAAATTGTAACACCCCATTACCATAGAATATATACCCGAACATCTAGAGAAAATTCAAGTACATATTCTATGACAATGGTATGTTAGAGCAAACATAATCTCTTAAATGACATTATAAAGAATATAAAATACTTAAAATCTTAACACTTCATTTCATTTATTGACAAAAGTTTACATTTTATTCATTGAAACAAATATTAAAACTCCCTTATACAAAAGTTCTATATGACAAAGAAACTATAAAATACAATCTATAACTCCTTTGATGTCAGTTGACAGACCTTTGAGCCATATGTTATTCTAAAATGTTCCTCTAGAAAATCTTAGGAACTAGGTCTCCTGTCTTGTACCTGAAAAGCTACGTTGCAATTTTTGATGAGTTTTGTGAACTCATGATCTCACTTAAGTCAGATACACAAATATCACACAATCAACCAATTTCACAAACATTTTCCTTCTCAATAAGATATAATAAATGACACACATTTCACATACATTCTTTCAAAATCCAATCAATCACATTATCATGGAACATCACTTTGTCATCACAATTTCAGAAAAGGTTTCATAATCATATATTTCATAATCGTAAAGATACAAATGCATATACATATGAGACTTTAGATTTGTTATTATTTGTCGTGACTGAGCGCCTTTCAGATACAGATACAGATACAGATACTAGCCCATTTGGCTCAGTCAGATACAAAAATCATGAAACAAAGCTCTAAGTGCAGAATTATGAGCTTAAAGCACTTTCAGACTAGCACTATGATCATAATGCCTTTATCTGATCATGCATTTTATGAAATACATCAAATAACATATTATGCCATGAATAACATTCACTTACGATGCACAGACAAAAACTTATATTCATTAGACCTTAGTTCGACATTCAACTTTTGTTGAGTATTCTAAAATCATTTAGAATTCAGTTGAAAACAAATATCATTCAAATTTATGATGCAAACAGAATACCTCCAATACATTCCGAATATCAAACTCCTCGGTTAAAGTTCGAAATTCACATACAAATCACAAACAGTTTAATAATTGAAAGTTAAACTGAATAAACCAATCCTAGAAAGATAATCTAGGTTGACTCACAGTACGCTCCAATTTATGCTATTGCGTGGATGGTCCGGTAATGTTTGAATGCCGTCCAACTTGAGCATCTAAAATCATACAATTCACATATAATTCATATTACAATGTCGATCAATTAAATACTTATTTATTTATGCACATATATACATAAGTAATGTTCAATACATGTCTAATGACTATCCCGGGTATATTTCCTTAATTCACATCTCATGATCGTTCATACTTCAAAACTCATATATATTTAATTTGAACTTAGGCTTACACCTCAATAAAACAAATTTATTCTAAGTTCATCAATCAACCATTTATCAATCCTTTCCTAGTGAATTCAGATGACAATGAAAGTTGTTGGAGAGGAAGTACAATGTGTGAGGAGCTTGTGTTTCAAATTTCAAGTCAATTGTAGGTCCGAAAAAGGAGTTATGGTTAAAAGAGTGAAGGGTGTTGAAAGTTGTCAAACAGCATTGCACCTTCTCTGTCAAGCACGATTGTGCAACCACTTGACAATCCCTCTGTCATGATCGTTCTTGTGCATGATTGTACAACTCCCTAATGTTCCTCTCTATCATGATTATGCTTGTGCATGATTGTGCACTACCTGATGATTCCCTTATTCACTCATTATTCCAGCTTTTCTCAAAACAAAATTTCGGGTTAAGTTTGCATGTAGCACCCCACTCCCGCGAGATCCGAACCCGACATCGACGGTGATATCCGAGCCCGTGACCCGCGAGGGTGGCGTACTAGGACAAACATTACCTTTTAA
>JANIJH010000006.1:55768507-55782628 GCA_024520975.1 Erythroxylum areolatum | reverse complement strand
ACAGTGTTTGCACTTCTTCCCTACTCTTTACATTTAAATTGGTTTTGTGTGTATTAATTCCGTGTTTTTGTGTAGAATTTTTGAAAAACTTTATAGATTTATTCAACCCCCCTTCTAGATCGCTAACAACTAAAAGCATCCTTCATGTATAATACTAGAGACCTCCTATCATCCTATCATTTACTTTTTGTCCATATTATCATTAGTTATCTTCTTACAGATACAGTGAGAAAGTTTAATTTCTATTTCAGTATAATGCTTATAAACTAACATGTATGTAGTATATAGAGATGACACCACCTAGCACACACTGTTAACAACTTTTAGAATTTCATACTTACTAATAGGCATAAATATCAATTAGATGAGATAATATAACTAAATTAAACCCATACTATTGTCAATTACCGCAGGTGATTTAGACTATTATACAAGAAATATAATTCATGAAGATATATATATCCTTGAAATACACCTAGATAAAAATATGGGGTTGCTAGTAAATTCCATATTACATATGCAATGCATATGTGTTAGAATAGTTCAACATTAAAAAAAAAACCTTTGCGAAAAGTGGTGCATGAATTTTACATGCATTGTATAAGTCTTCCTGCTACTTACCATACCGTATGTAAAATTGTTCATGTAAATTGCTTAAAAGATAGAGTTAAATGCACATTTTCAAATACAGGATGAAAAACTAGATCGCTAGAGGTATTTCCATATAATTCACCATTAATACCTTCCATAGCACCACTAGTAACATGTTGAGTAGCAAAATCATTAACGTGGTCTGTTGTAGTTATTGGGCCAAACACCTGATCTAAATAACATTCACAAATAAGTAAAACACTATTATAGGATTAAATTGAGATATAAAGCTACTTCCAAAGTCATATTCTTCAATAAATGAAAGAGAGTATAAGTAAAACTATTACAACTTTCTTCATTTACTGACTCAGCTATATAAAAAAAGTTAAAAACATAAGAAACCTTTAAATTACTCATGAAAATCCCAAAAAAGAAGAATCTTTTTTAGCTAAGCAAGGAAATTTGAGGTTAACCTAATACTTATTGGTCGGTGTTAGAAAAATTTTCATGGTGATTTAAATGATTTAACATAGAATCGAGACAAATTCACCATAAGCATAGGCAATCAAAGGATTATATTCATTTCAAACAATAGTTTCCCCATCTGAATACCAAGAAATTTCCTTTGCTTGACTAATCTCTCTCAAACTACATCATTCAAAACAAACACATTATCATAAAATAAAATTGTTTCTACACCAAAAAATGAAAATACAATAAAAAATAGGTAAACCTTAAAGGTTAAAAGTGAACAGTGACAATTATGTTCTCTTTAGATCTCTTTTCATCTAAAGTAAC
Source organism: Erythroxylum areolatum (assembly GCA_024520975.1). NCBI lineage: Eukaryota > Viridiplantae > Streptophyta > Magnoliopsida > Malpighiales > Erythroxylaceae > Erythroxylum > Erythroxylum areolatum. The sequence continues at coordinate 55,781,239 of JANIJH010000006.1, read as the reverse complement.
ACTCTCAGAGTAAAAGTACTGGGGTTTACTTGGTGCAAAGGAAGCAGGAGAATGTGATTTATTGAAGTTTCGAGAAATAGTGTGGACGAACAATATAGTAGGAAACAAGAGTGAATTAGCCGCTTTAAAGCCTGTGGCCCTAACTTTTGGACTAATTTAAACTATTAATAATTAATTAATATTCATTTAATTTAGTTGATAAAATTTGCAAACCAAATAAGAGAACGAGGAAAACATGAGATGTAAACTTAGGAACCTACCTACATTTATCTCTAAAAAGTCTCTACTTTGCCTTCTTAGAATAGAAGACAACAGTGGTGGTGCTTTGTGGGGGCGATGGTGAACTTACTGGTGAAGTAGTGAAGGAAATGAACTCATATGAGGAGGTTGAATAGAGGATGATTGGTAAGAGATGTTGTATGATTTTTGTACATGGACAGGCCATAGAGGATGTTATATACATATAAGTCCATAATTTGAAACAACAACACTTTAGTTGTTGCTTAAAATTATTCCAGTTATTGCATTATGCATCACACACAAACACGTGCACGCATTCATGCACATATATGCACACATACATATTTAAACGTGGAAATACAATCTAAAATCGTAACACCTTGGTTGTCACTTAAAATTGTTCCAAATAGCAACTATCCTAGATATTACATATATAAAATTTTAAATTTGTTTCCTTTTTCAATATATGGTAATAAATTATTACTATCAGTGTTTCTTTGTGACGAGTTAGAAAAAAATTATACGCCAATTCTTGTGGGGCTCGACTTAGGACAACAAAAGGATAAACTTGGTTAAATGGGATACGATGAGTCAACTTAAAGAGAAGGGAGGCCTAGGCCTTCAGAAAATTCGCAAGACCAATGATGCCCTACTAACAAAACTAGGGTGGACAATGGTTTCTTAGCCACAAAAGCTTTGGGAACAAATTCCTGCAACCAAATATAATTTGGATACTAACAATATTCCATCTTCTCCTGTTGCTACAGGTGGTTCAATGGTTTGAAAGAATATCAAAGCTACGTGGCACCATGTTTTGCAAGGTATAAAATGGACGATCTATGATGGTGTTAGGACTCGATTCTGGCTAGACCCCTGGGTTGGAGATTGGGGTCCACTTATGTCCCAAACAGTGGCTCACATCCCCCAAACAAATTTGGATCTTCGCATTCAACACTTTGTGGACATTGCAGGACATTGGCAATGGGAAGCTTTCCAAAATCTGGTTCCTTCTTCGATTTACTTGACCATAGCAGGTATTTTACCACCTAAGCCCTACCTAGACCCTGACAAGATAATCTGGGGGAAGTCAGACAATGAGTAATTCACTATTGCATCTGCCTATTCCATGATAATGGATCAGGAAGATGCTCAGACCACTAGGTTTTAGAAGGCAATTTGGTAATGACAAGGCCCATAACGAATTCGATCATTCCTCTGGTTCCTCTCACATGATCGATTACTTTCTAATCAACAACGGGTTCGGAAATGGTTAATGACAAATGCTAGTTGCTTACATTGCCTAACGGAAGAAACGTCACTACATGTAGTTCGAAACTGCCCTAAAGCTTGACAACTGTGGAGTATGTTCCCTTCATAAGTAGTCTCCCCTTATTTCTTCACCTTGCCGAGTCAGGAGTGGCTTACTAGGAATCTACAATCACACTACGTTGTACATGGCTTGGATTGGTCAACTATCTTCAATGTTGCTTGCTGGTTTTTATGGTATTGAAGAAATAGGGCCCTTTTTGAAGAGCACTTTGCTTGGCCGACTCCCTAGTGCATCATGTTCTAGAGTATGTCCATCAGATCCACAAGGCCTTGGTCTAACATAGTAGAGCAAATCTGATTACTCGCCCTCGAAGCGAACAACTCCCAGGCTGGCAAAAACTCTCTTAAGGATGGGTTCATTTAAATACAGATGGAACAAGCAAAAGATTGCTCCTGTCAGCCACAGCAGGTGGCCTGCTTCGTGATAGTTTGGGTGCCTGGCTTGAAGGATTTATGCAGAACATAGGCTAGTGCTCCTCCCTCTCTGCTGAACTATGAGGAGTTTTCTCAAGCCTCAACCTAGCCTGGAATTTGGGTCATCGTCACATCGAACTAGAAGTCGATTCACAAAAAGTGATCAATTTACTATCATCCCTGTCTCAACGTCAATTATCTCTTAATGCCCTAGTTCTGGGTATCAATGAATTATTTACGTGAAACTAAGTAGTATTACCATGACACATCTACAGGGAAAGAAATAGATGCACGGATTGACTCACTAACTATGTCGAACGTTTTGAGATTGGGACAAATATTTTAAATTTTACACCCATAGGGTGCCTCTCCATCCTCTTCGAGGATATGTCGAGGGTATGTCCCCCTCGACTAGTTATGTAATTTGTATTGTGTTTTCTTTCCTTTTATACCAAAAAAAAAGATAATACTTTAAAAATTGATGTATTATAGTAATTTTAAGTAACACATTTTTAAAACCATTATAAGTAGATTATTGCCTAAAGCTTTTTTGTCATAGTATGTTTTAACAATTCTAATTTCTAATGATAAAATCAAGTTTTCATTAAGTTTTAAAATTATTTTGTATTTTCAATTTTAAAATATAAATTTAACATATTTAAATTTGAATAAACAAAAATAGGATACCTCTCTACATTATGTTATGTGTTCATTTGCCCTATGCTATTAATCTTTACTTGAAAGTGCTTATAATTTTTTTGTGTAACATTCTCCTTTCTAGAGATAACCTCATTTATTTGCACGCAGTTCATATAAATTACAAGGATTAACCTTTAATAAATTGCTAACTTTAAATGTTTAATAATTATCAAAATTGCAAGTATAAACCTTTAATATTTGTAATTATCAAAATTGCTCCCTACGACAGATAACAACTCCAAGGTCCGATAATATATAAAAAGAAATTACTTCATGAAATCATCATTGTACTTTTGAACTGGCAACAACCAACATGTATGTCAAAAGAAATACGAGTTTCAGTATAGAAGTCTTACTCAAATCTCACACTCTCATTCTCAACATATTTTTAAAAGTTGTATTATTATATTTATATTTTAATATTACAATTCCCCTGTTGTAGTACTTCAATCCTACCTAATTATCTTTTTTTTAATCGTTAATCCTACCTAATTATCATGAGACTGGGTGGCTCGGTCATGGAATAATTCATTTTCTTATCCTAAAAGGATGGATGGAAAGGCAAATGCACTTTTGGTCGACCGAAAAAATATTCTTGCTTTAGTGACCACCGGCCAAATTAAAGTATATAACCAAATACTTGGCATAATTAGTAGATAAATTCACCCTTTGGAAAGGAAAATAAATAAGGAAATATCTAAAAGATAAGGAAAATTCAAAACTCAACTCTTTTTTTTCCTGGAAAATCGATGCACTTGCTTAAGGATCATTATCTGAAAAGAGGCTGTAGAATCCCAACAGAAGCCACTTGCTCTATCTGGTATAAAAAGTGCCAAAACAATCTGGTGGAATATCTTATCTAAACTTTCATGATGTCGTCCAGTATATGTCCGAGTAAAGCAAACCAGCCCCAAGTTGCTTGACCATTCAACTATCCTTAACCGTAGCTTCATCAATCTAACGACCAGTATTCATAGACAGATAGGAACATTTGTAATAACCTTGGCAAACTTCATACGCATCTACGCTTTATTAATGAAATACTTCCTTCTCCATTTTAGATAGATAGCAAAGTGATGAAAACGACTTTGCTCTTATCCTTGACGTAAAAGAATATTACGTAGTCCTCGATTATTATTCAGTTAAAAGAAGGGCAAACACTTTTGAAGATATTGTACCATGATCGTATCTTTATGAACTGGAATATGCCTAGAGCACGGTTAAACTTAAATAAACAAAATTAGTTTATCTGCCGTTGAGATTAGACATATATAAAACATTCGGTTATTCAATGAACTTCTTGAAAGAATCTAATTTATTAAATCAATATTTTATAACCATTCTAATTTTATCTATTTTAAATGTGAGATTTATTAAATCTTTTTAAGTAACAGGTAAGAGCAATAAGTCTTGTAAGCGAGTTGAGAAGGGCATTTGCCTCCACAATCTGTACTTAGATATATTTGAAGAAAGCCCCGACAAAATGGTGTACTGGATCTCAAACCCTAAAGAAAAGCGAGTTCTCCATGTCTCAGAAACCACCTGAAACTGTTTTAAAACTAATGGACTTCTTAAACCAGACATGATTGGGTTATGCTTTATTATGATATTTTTAGTGGAGGGACCATTCAGAGTTTTCATGTCTACCTGTAATCCCACTGACACCCAAAGAGATAAGATACCCTCCACCTATTATATATACACTAAGCTCTTCTGCAGAAGTTATCACACTCAGGTTTAGGGCAACATGGAGTCCAATCGTAAACGCAGAGGGATACTGAAGGGAAAGTTGATGCCATTTTATCGACCAGCAAAGTCTTCAACAACCATTCAGTACAGCAACAAAATTATGCCAAGCCAAGTATCTTCTGCAGTCTCCACAGCTTCTGTGGGTTTTGTGGTCAACCAGGACTTCCTGGTTGCTCCACCAAAGCAGAAGGTGTCGTTTATAGTACCAGCTGACAATAGCCGTGATAAGCTTAGCCAATTGGATATGGTTTATGGACTTCCAGGGGATGAAAGTGTAGATATGAAGGCTTCTACTTATATTTCCAATGTTCAAGAACGTTTCAAGCTTGAACGAGCCACGTCAGAAAGAAAGAACCATGAAAATATGAAGTAGTGCTTCTGTTGACAATTATCAACAAATAAATTCCTAATCATGTACTTTCAATTGTCAAGAGAGGTCTGTTCTATTTGTTTCTGAAGTGAGTATCAGTACATTTTAAATAGCTTGCTCACGCCTTACGTTAAAAGGGTTTATTTGTACCAATAAACTTATTTAGATGTGAAGTGAGAAATTTGAATATTCCTTTTTTCTCTTTTGTTTTCATTTTAACCTCTAATCATAAGCAGTCTGTATTATTACAATATGACAATAGGAAAAGTTCTGTATATTTGTGCTTCTTGATTAGACCTAGCCAGACTAGTTCTAGATTAATTAAAATTAATTTCAATTTTTTTTTAAATTTGTAGGATCATATCTAACATGTTCCGTGAAAAATATACAATTTTCATATCTTAGCATATAAATTGTAAGATTTGAATTAAAAAATTATCATTTATATATCAAATAAAAATAATCATAAAATTTTCAAAATAAAAATATAATTTATTATGAAATCCTTAATAAAAATTAAATCAAAAAAATAAATCTAAAAATGTATAGTTATGATAAGATTCAAATAGTAAAATATTTATATAAATATTAAATAAGTCAGAATTTTCAATATCAGTATCTTTTTCTTTATCATCACCTCCACTCGAAAATGAATCATTACTTTTGTTATAATAACTAATTAAAATAGAATAAATAATTTAAAAATATAAGGAAAAACCACACATAAAACTCTTAGTTAGAGGGTTTTGTGACTTCACTCTATGATAACTATAAATTGATATATGAATAAATGTTTGGGGTGGATTCATTTTTTTCGAGTTTTTATAACCCAAACCTTTCTCTTAATTTTTTATTTAATTTTCAAACTCAATTTATGAACTAATTCTTAAATTGTAAACTCTTTTACTCTTGGGTTTAACTTGTATGAGACAATTGGACCGGATCAATTTGTATAAATCTACTTACCCACTTTGCTTTAGCCATATATTATAATAAACGGGATTTAAGTAGAGTTTTAAATAATAATCAAATATGATATCTGAATTAAATCCTTGGGGTCTAGCAAGTGCCAAGAGTAATGCATGATCACTGTCTCTCTCTTAGAAACATTATTGACATCATCGTGATACTCTATATTCTTGGATAATCGTCGAGATTATAATCCGTTGTTACAGACAAAGATAGTTGAGATCATAAACTGAGCCATTTGCTGATAAAAAAAGAAAAAAAGTAAAACAAAGATCACATATCGTAACTCTCAATTCGATAGAGCTGAAGATCTGAGCAGCAGAAATGCTAATTCTGATAGAGGGGTTCTGAGGGACAAAAACAGTATTATTATTGAAAATTGATGTTTTCCAATAAACATTGATCTAATAAATCTTATGACATTTAAATAAAGAGTTGTAGCAGAAAAAATAAAGTTTCAACATGATTTAAATACAAAACTGTAGTGTTATAACTTCTGTAAGCATAGTAATCAGGATATGGGACTAAAACCAGAAATGAGGATTATCCATGCTTGGAGTAAGTTCAAAGCTACATATAAAGATTGCTTAAAGGCAACTATAGTTTCAACAAACCTATCACTTTGGAAATTTAAAAGAATTTAAACTAGCTCGTTGTTTATAACAAGTTTATTTTGATGCTTAAGACTTGCTTGAACCGTTGAAACACGAATTAGAGGCAATAACCTTCATTTAAATAAGGTAGTAGCAATGTTCCAAGAAGCAAAAGGTTCATTTAGTACCATTTATAACTTGGGTAGATCAATTTTTATTTTTTTGCTATAATATATAATTATTTTAATTCATTTAAATATTAGTCAAATCTTTCGTATTTAAAGATTAGTCAATTTATTCATGAGAATTAATAATATAGGAAAAATAATTTTGTTAGTTCCCAAATCACGTTAATTAAACAAGTCTTTAATATTTAACAAGAAAATATAATTAAACCAAATGACTGTTTAATAACTAAGGAATTCAATTACTTCCTTATTATTTTATCCAATTCAAACATTTAACTAAATGATAAATTTTGGGTACTAATCGTAGTATTACTCATTTGAAAAAATTGTACCAAGTCAAAAGTACTTATGTGGTGGTTTCAGTTACTGCTAACTTGAAAAAAAATACCGAACTTTAATACAATGTCGACATCCATATATATATTGCTAAGTTAATGCTACTTACTACTATAATTGAAGGGGGAAATCATGAAATTTTAAACAGGTTGAATACCCATTTAACAATTTTTTTGGCTGAAGCACTCAGCCAAGTAAAGTGAGGAAGTTTAGGCACTCGTAAGATCATTAGCTTAATAACTTAAACAATAATCTTTTATTTTTGGAGGTCTAGAAACACTTTTTGCATTTGTTTCCTTCGTAAATCTTATGAAGTTTCTAATGTACTTTTGTTTTTTAATTAAAAAGATAGGGAAAAATATGAGAGTCATCATTTAAGTGGCTCTCATTATCAATGTTTTAAAATTAGACCAAAACTAAAACCGATAAGATAAGAAGTTTAAAATTTTAAAGATTCAATCGATATTAGATCATCATAAAAATGACTAAAGATTAAATAAAATAAAAGAATTTGAATATAATTGAAAGTGATTCTCCTTACCCATCAAAAAATTTGAAGTTTAATTGAAAAAGAGATTGTTAAATAAAAATCAATTGATTTATATTGGTTATAAGAACTTATTAATTAATCAAAAATTAACCAATTAATTAATAAATTGATCAATTTTTAACAACAAGAGTTATTAAAGTAAATTAAATAAAAAGTTAAACGATTTAAGGTTTTTATGGTTTTAAAGGAAAAGTTGACGAACTCCTTGATTATAGTAGTACTAAATTGGAATTTATCTTTTGAATCAATGTGCAATGTAAGTGATTTAATTAGTATAACACTTGGATAATGTAAGGATAAGCATTTTTAGCCTATATACCACAAAATCAAAACCCTGACTAATGCACTATAAAAATGAAGTTGCTAACTGTAGTTTTTGTTTTTGATAAAGCCATATCTTACTTTATCATATCCAAAGTTATTGTTTATATTGACCACTTAAAATTTCGTTATCTTTTTAACAAAAATGATGCTAAACTAATATTTATTAGATGGATTTTATTGTTTTAAGAGTTTAACCTCGAAATCAAAGATAAGAAAGGAGCAGAAAATCTAATAGTATACTATCTATTGAGTCTTCAACAATACAACATGGAGAAGTTAGTTGAAGAAAAAAAATGAATTATGCATTGCCTGCTGAGTAGCTTTATGTGCTTATTGTCATCAATTTGGATATGTCATGTTTTTTATGCTAACTACTTAGCTAGTGGGGTCTACTTAAGGAAATGACTTATCAATAGAAGAAGAGATTCTTCTCCAAATTAAGGAGTTACATATGGGAGGAACCATATATGTTTTGCATTTGAGGCTCGAGCTTTACCTATGAATGATAGTAGGGTAGTTGCTAAATTTTTGAAAAGTTTTTTTTTTTACATAATTAGGTACTCATAGGGCTTTAATCACTGATAAAGGTACACACTTTACAATCATTAATTTAAAAAAGTGCGTAAATATATTGATGTTACATATAAAGTTGCTACTTTTTATCACCTTTAAACTAGTAGGCAAAGGGAAGTAATTAATATGAAATTAAAAAGGATATTAGAATAGACCATAAAGCAGTCTATGAAAGATTATCCTAAAAAGTTAGATGATGCTTTACGGGCTTATATGAGTGCTTGCAAAACACCCATTGGCATCACACCTTTTAGGCCAATTTATCAAAAAGCTTTTCACTTACCAGTGGGGTTAGAATGTAAAGGTTTATTAAGGTATAAAACTTCTTAACTAGGACCTAGACCTTGAATTTAAAAAAAATGCACACTCTATATCAATGAGCTAAATGAATGGCATAACGTAGCATATGAAAATTCAAGGATACAAAAGGAAAAGGCAAAAAGGAGGCATGAAAAACATCTGAAGTATGCTATGGAGTTTAAACCAAAAGTTCAAGCCTTGCCTTATAATTCCCTACTTTGAAATTTTTTTAGTAATCTAAAATCCAAATGGTAAAAATCCCTCACTATCTCCTAGGTTTTCCCTTATAAGGCTATAGTAATCACGCATTAAGATCAAGGTACGTTCAAATTCAACTAGTATTGACTAAAGTTATATTTATTAAGTGATCTTAATGAGCTTAAGCAATATGTTAACAATCTCTAAAATTCCCAAGTAAGGAGCTTAGTTAAAGACTTATAAAGAAATGCTTATAGGAGGTAACCTAGGGTTCTAAGTTTTTAGCTTTGATTTGATTGGATTAACTTAGAATTATTTTTATATTTTTTAATTTAGGCTTTTATTTTGAGTTCAAATGGCTTTTAAACTCATGGATTAAAGTAAGGACTGATGGTAATTTACTAGTTTTCTAATTTTGACTTAATTCTATTAAAGTTTTGCAAGTTTATAGGTAAACACGATAGAGAACAACCCTCATGTCTACTCCTATATTGACTTACATCAATTTACACTTAAGAAACAGGGAGTAGTAAAAATGAACACTTATTTTTATGTTACCAAACTTCTAGACATGTCTTTCCCGTGTATACTTTCACGTTGAAGTAGAAAAAATTTTAGATGAGAAGCCAAGAGTAGTATAATTAAACATTACACAAACTATGACATAGTGTGGTGTTGAATAGATGAACAACCTTATATGCACCCCCATGTGCTTATTTTATAAAAAAGTGGAAAGTGCAAATATTAAACATAAGACAAATATATCATTGTGTAGCTCTTGTGTTCTCCTCCAATTTTAGGTGTGATAAATATGCCCCTATATTGAACTAGGTACAATTCTCTAAACTATTGCATGTATAACATGAGGAAAATAATGTAGCATGTTATTTCTATGTTTAAGTGAGAAATAGAAGTTGAGAACACCATTTACGTGCCCATATGTAAAGGCCATATTCTTCTCAACATGAAGATCAATTTTAAAGAGTGTAAAATAAGACAATAATATGGTATTGTGTTCTCACTTTGTTTATGTGATCTCACTTTGATTTCTTTGTTTCTATTTAATACACTAACACATTATCATTTTTTTCATGTTTACCTTGTGTTTTGAGAACACTAAATTATATTTTTTCCCATATTACTCTATTTATCAAACATTCTTTTATATAGCATCCATGTAAACCTCATATTCCTCTAGCACAAACCCATTTCACATCCATGACTTGAATTTAGCCTTAACATGTTAACATTTAAGGTCGTGTTTAACTACAATTTAATGTAGAAGAAAATATTTGTAGCAAATTGTTTCCATCCTTTTTAATTTTCTCCCAAATTCAATCCTTCTCATTGCAATTTCCAATATATTTTGACTCTCCTAAGCAAATTTCTCCTTAGTTTCACACACCAAATTCACCAATTTTAAGGTTAAGGTTTTTATTAATTTTTTTACATTTGATGCATCTTTATCATCCCTATTTACACGAATTCTAGGTATTCCTTTTCCCTAACATTTACTTTTAATATTACTACCAATTGTGTATTGCTTGAGGATGATGGTTGTGACTTATGGATAAACTTTTGTGCAGAGATTTTCAGGGACTATCATAGTTAGGATTGCATGAGATATAGCTTAAACTCATGTTTTGGGGCTATACTTAAGTTATTTATAGATAAAATTGATTAATGATGCATTGTTTTTGCATGACCTAGTGTTTATTTACTTGTTAGGAGTGGTTTCTCATTGTTAACTCTGTTCTTGGTTATGTTGGCTTATTATATTATTAAGGATGATCTTATCAATAATTTGATATTGAGTTTAATTGAATTAAAAGTGTTAAATCTTAGAAGTGGAGTACTCATATTGATACTTTTTGAGTGATTGTCTTCTTTGCATTTCATGTTGTTACCATTATTTTTCTTAGATTATTTTGCCATCTATCTTTACATATATTATTTTGCCATCTATCTTTAATTACTTTGTGTTTTGATTGACAAATGGTTAATGTTTTGGTTTTTCAAACTTTGATGGAGGATATTGATTAATTTGGTTTTCAAATTGGCAATATAGAATGAGAGTGTGGTTTTGTTTATGTATTAACAAGGGAGAAGCTTACATATTGAACCTGATATACTATGTTGTTAATGCATTTTTAGAGGGTTTTATGGTTTAATCATAATTTTATGTAAGGACATTATAACATTTTCATGGTTCCTATATCATCATTTGACATATACTTGCTATTTAATGCTACATTACACTCATTTTACAATGTTGCTTTTGCCAATAAGAATCACATTCAGTAAGAGTGAGAGCTAATTTGTTAAAAAAATTAGTTTTTTTGATCATGACTCAATGAGTAGCACCTATATCACAATATAGTAAGAGAAGAAATAGCCCTGCCATAAAAAAACTAAGAGTTATTTCTTCTACTTTATAGGTAGCTACCCCTAGGAATCTTAAGTCGCAAAAGTCACCTACAGTAGATATTCCACTACCTTTGCCACTTATAGAGCAACTAAAATACCCACTCCTTCAGTTCATGACTAACTTTAGTTAAAGCATTATTAGTTTGCAAACGAAGAAGTTTTAACTACTTTGGTATATTGACCTAGGAGTATTAGAGAGTTTGACTTGGAGGATAGGGTACGGAGACTATTGAATTTGACAAGTGGTAAAATTTCATTGACATCTAGGAACTAGTGTATTGAGAGATGGTATTAGACTTCATGTGCATAGTTTAGCTGGATGAAAATAAGACTTCTTAAGATGATGATTCCATCATCTAGTTCTAACTTTCATCTTTATACTAGGGTTTATACTAAGGAGCATATACACACCATGCATCTTATTAGGATTCAACTTGATTAGGACTACGTGGAGTTCCATATCGGTAATTGTTAAAGTGTTATGGCCTCAATGTAGCCTTATTCACCCACAAGTCTAAAGATTCCAACTTTCACTTTCTACCGATGTGGTATGTGCATAAGATGTTATTGGACCCTGTTTTCGGAGCCTAACATTCGGATTCATAAACCTTGAGCTTATAAACCTGTAGGGTTATTCCAAAGAACCCTCTTTGGCCGTCATCTCACAAGAGTGGTGTGCCCACACCAAACAATCACCAAAATCACAAATTGACTTCTTCACGACAATTGTAGCTCCACATCTCTAGTTTAATTTGAAGTAAGAACTATCTCAATTGAAACTCTATAGAAGAAGTTGTGCTTAGAAAGCCAAAGTATGCTCATACCTCAATCATGGTCTCCCAACTGACCCCTCGCTTTCTCTCCATCAAACTTTCTCAAATCAACTCCAAAAGATCCCACTTTTTATGTAAAGATAGATACATGTCTTAGGAATCTATTTCTTTAAGAATCACTTCATTCGAAGGTCGGATGAGGAAGTTATAGCCAAAAGAATCCAACATGTGTATGTTCTTAATCATTTTGTACCTGTCTTAGCGCAATTGCCATCACTTTTGCTACAAATGTCTAATTGAGTTTATTCTTGGACTATTTGAAAGTAGACTTCTAGATCTACAACTTCATGAAGACCAAAAAGTGAGATTTTTCCATTAAGGAGGTCAAAAATTGCAATTTACTGAAGTTGTCCTGTGAATGTCCGTTTAACAGACATTGTCGGGGTTGGAAGCCATTTTTGGCTGAGAAGGTCCGTTAAACGGACATGGGGGTTTCCTAAACCCCTCCAATGCTTCCTACATCTAAACTAACATCATATTCACTCATAATCTTCCCAAATTCAACTCGTCTAGTGCAAATTCACTTCATATCAATTCAAACACCAATTTATCGGATAAAACTTTCAATTCTCATCCCATTTGATTCATCAAAACCACAATTAAACATCATTCTCCATAGTTGTCCTATACACACATCCTA